>RJWT010036105.1:0-13340 GCA_004365215.1 Cuniculus paca | reverse complement strand
CTCTCACCAGACCCTCATGTCCCACTCCAACCTCAGACCAAGGTATCAACTAAATTGTTTTCTGTTGGTATAGTTTCGTCTTTAATAAAAAATTATTTGCTCACTTTCATTTGACATAATGATTTTGAGATTCATCTTTGGTATTGCCTATAGTAATAGTTCTTGTCTTTTTTTGCTAAATGCATTTCACTGGAAAAATATATTTGTTTATCCTTCTACCACTTCTGGTTATTTTTATACCACCCACCCCAGTTCTTGGCTATTTATGGACCATATTACTAACAACATCCACACACAAGTCTGTATGTGAAGATTTATTTTACTTTCTGCTAAGAATGTCTGGAAATGTCATTGCTGGATCTTATGTGCATGTTTTAGATTCTATATAAGTGAAAAACTATTTTTGTTTAGTGTACTGATTTGTTTCCTAGCTTGTCATAACAAAGAACTAGAGACTGGTTTAATTAAACAACAGAAAAAAATTTTTTTCACAGTTTAGGTTCTGGAAGTCCAAGGTCAAGGGGTCAGGTGGTTGACATCTTGAGCCCCATCTTCTTGACTTTTAGATGGTTGTTGTCTCTCTGTGGTTTCATCCAGTTGTTTCTCTGTGTGTTTTTGTATCATAATCATCTTTTTGGTGTCAGGCATAGTCTGACTCTTTTTACATATGTTTTACTCCTCTTTTGGGAAATCTCTGTGTGGTAACATTAGGGATAATAAAATATTGTAAGTTAAAGACCAGGTTTGACCAAGTCTTTAATAGTTATTGAGACTATATTTGTTTGTTTTGTATTTCTTGTTCCCTATTGTCTTAGGTGATCAGCAGTATATGAAGGATACATGACAGGGATATAACTTATAAGATATCACAGATTGAGAAAACTATGTGAATAGTATCCTATAGCATGGATAAGAAGAGCAGATGGAAGAATATGTATTCGAAGGAAGATAAGTTTAGGAAAAATGCTTGGCCCCAAAGTAATTTCAGTAGTTAGACAGTTACTGATAAGCAGACTTGAAATCTTGTCTTTTCTCTCATTTGCAAACTGTGTAGTCTCACTGAACTATTCTATAAGTCTGACATACTGATAATATGGAGGTGAGTTTTAGTTTTACCACGTAAGTGAACTTGCTTCGTCAATGTTTGATATTGTAAAAGATTTAATAGTTGCTAATGGAATTGGAAATGCTTCAGTGCCCCAATCACTTTCTTTGGAGGAAATAAATCCTTCCTTTCAAGAATCCATTTATATCCATGACAAGGCCATCACCATTCTCTCAAGTTTTATCACTAGAATATGTCTCAAAACCACTTACTGTTCTCTCCATTCGCTAATTCTGCCCTAGTTCGATCAACCATTATTAATCATACAAAAGTTTTCACTACCTCTTGCCTGAGTTCTCTTTTCACTCTAATGTTCTTCAAACTGTTTTTCAACAAACAGCAGGTGTGATTTCTTTCTTTCTTTCTTTCTTTCTTTCTTTCTTTCTTTCTGTCTGTCTGTCTGTCTTTCTGTCTGTCTTTCTGTCTTTCTGTCTTTCTGTCTTTCTGTCTTTCTGTCTTTCTGTCTTTCTTTCTTTCTTTCTTTCTTTCTTTCTTTCTTTCTTTCTTTCTTTCTTTCTTTCTTTCTTTCTCTTTCTTTCACTCATTTCTTCTCCTTTCCTTTCTTTCCTCTTGTTTTCTTATATTTCCTTCTCTCCTCTCCTCTCCTCTCCTCTCCTCTCCTCTCCTTTCCCTTCCCTTTCATGTCCTTCCTTCCTGCCTGCCTGCCTGTCTTCTTTATCTTCTTCCTTAATCCTTAAAACACCTATTTGATCAGGTCACCCCCTTACTTCCTGTGTCTCTAATAGAGATGCAAAAACTGTGCACTTGAATAATATTTGCTCTCACTTCTTGTTACTCTTTCTTACATGGACTTCTTTTTAGTTCTTTTACAGTTTGGGAACCTAGTGATCATTTTGATTTCTCCTAACACACCTGTAATATAAATGTCACACCTTCTGTTTATTCATTTAACCATGTTGTGTCTGTTAAACTTGACCATCTATGCTAAATTGTTTCAGCTTCATAGATTTGGGAACCATTCAGGTTACTGATGGGGAACACTTTTGGGTGTGTCTAAGTGAATCATGGAGATGTGACCTTGGGTACAATATCTGGTTCCTCACCACTTCCTCTTACCCTCTATTTCTTTGCTATGTTTCTTGTCCATTATGAATTTAACATCTTTGTTCTACTGCACCTTACCTGCATGATGGTTCTGCCTTGGAGCCAGCTGGCCATGGACTGAATTCACTGAAGTCATGAGTTTAATTAAATCTCTCCTCTTTTAAATTTAAATTGTGGGTATTGTATGTCAGCAGTAGGCAAGCTGACTAATAATATACATGTCCTCCTTTTGTCATTTACCATTCATTCTTTTCACTGAATCCTACTCATTTCATTATGAACATGTAACATTACTAGTAATCCATCCTACCCATATTTGCTGTGTCACATGTCCCTGTTTGTGTTTTATTAGACTGACAACTCTGAGAGGGCACAAATATTGTTTCACTCATTAATATATATTCAGCATCCAACATATTGCCTGTTAAGCATATCGGGGTTATCACTACTGATAATTCTTGCTACTGGATTTGGTGTCAAATAAAACTGTAAGAATGATTAAACATTTATTTGTTGAAGTTTGTGTATGAAACTTTATTTAGGTCAAATTCATTGAAAAAAATTTTTCATTATTTTTGAAGAATTTACTGCATCAGAGAAGCTAAAAGTAAAAATATATATTCTTCACTATCTATTCTTCATATTTATAAACTTTTTTTTTTTTTTTTTTTGTGGCACCAGGGATTGAACTCACGACCTTGCGCTTGCTGGGCAGGCGCTTAGACCACTGAATTAGATCCCCAGCCCTTTCTTCATATTTATAAAGACACAGGATATGAATGTCTATTGACTGACCTACTCACAGTATTTCCTTGCTGTACCTTTTTAGGTACTGACTATGGCTACGTAGCCAGATATAATGATTGGAAGGGGAGTGTTTTCACCGGAACTGCCACATGTGTAGCAACAAGTTTTCCTCACCTAGGTACTCTTGTCTTCCTAGAATCACAACAATAAAAGGGGACGATTTTCTTCCATGAACTTAGTAAATGATTCTCCTTAAATTAGATCACTTGCCAGGTGTGGTGGCTCATGCCTGTAATCCCAGCACTCGGGAGGCTGAGACAGGAGGATTTTTGTGAGTTCGAGACCAGCCTAGGCTACAAAGTGAGCTCAAGGCCAGCCTGAACGGCATAGTGAGACCCTGTCTCAAAAAGACAAGGGCTGGGGATTTGGCTCAGTGGCCTAAGCGCCTTCCTGGCAAGTGTGAGGTCCTGAGTTCAATCCCTGGTGCTGCAAAAATAAATAAATAAAATAAAATAAAATTAGATCACTTACAGGACATTTCCCAGAGAGAAGACTCTATGCCAGCCCTGATAGATTGTTTACTAAGAAATTTCTCTCCTCTAGTACCTTGATCTCCTAGGCCTTTGTAACTATTTTTTCCTACAAATTTCAATCTTCAGCTGCACAGAGTATCAGTGACTCTATACTGACTCCTTCTTTTCCTCCTCATTTCATGTAAATTCTAGTATATAACATTATGCATTCTTATAATCTCCATGCATAGTTTAGCTGTAGCAGAAAATATATGGAATGTGAAGTATTGGAGATTCACTTTTTTATTATTTCAGAATAATTGTGAAGACAGACAGAAAACTAAACACAGCTTTGGTAAAGCAGTCACTGCAGAAACAATTGTGGCATGCTTTTATCTATTTTTATAGGGTATATTTTGGTTTTATTCAAAATACGTATATTTATTGGAAGACCTGTGTTTGCATTTATTTTATCAGATGGCATTAATCTCCCTATTCTGTCCTGCTGTTAGTCACTGGGAGACTAAAATGTGCTTCTATTTAACAATTTAAATGAAAAATAATTAAAATTGATTCCTCACTGTTCCTTCCCAAATTAATAAATCTCTTTACATGCACCAGATGATCTCCTTCTGGGAAATGTTCTAGTTTATGTGAAGGTTTTAACATAAGATGAAGTTCACACTAAAAAAAAAATCATTTTAATAAGTAAGAAATAGTTTTTTTCAATGTCAGGGTGAGATTTCATTTCAAGATTCTGGATGATGACAAGTTTGGGAATAATACTCAGTTGAATTTACTTGATTGAGAACTATGAATCTCTGTCCAATCCCTTCTTCTTGCTTCTGAGGTCCTTGTAGAAGGAGCTCAGAAAGGTGATATCAAATCAAAATACCACTTGTGGATAGTGAGGCCTCTGTCCAAAAATCCTCATCACGGAATTCTGGTAAACTAAGCTGGGACATCTGGTTTGTTGAATAACTCTAAAGCCCTAAACAACAGTTGTTTTTCCTAAGTCCAAATTTGAAATTTTAAATATTAGCAGCCTCTGGCTACACCAGGAGCAGGGGAAAAAACTGGCAAGAATACCAAGATACGGACTAGAAAGGAGCCTGTCTCTTACAGAACAGGCCCTTTGCTCGGGGACCCTCAAATCTCACTGATGGGAAGAGAAAAAATCTAATAATGAATGTGGTCAAGGCAAGACTGAAAAGAACCCTAGTCAGATTCTCTTGGAAAGGTATAAGAGTAAGTGGAAGAAAGCACACACTTTATTGTCATATGTCTCTGCTTCCCTCTTTGAACATTCAAAATGTAAAATATACTGAAGATTTAAGCACCAGTTTGTTGTATTTTGTTTGTTTTGTTTTGCTTTCCTTTATGAAGAGGAATAGGGCATTGTTGAACAGTATGCTTTTTCTAGATTTCAGTAAACATTCTATATTCCATTATAGATAAGGGCAAGTTATACAATGTAGTGCCCAGTAGAAGTAAATCTATTTACCCCAAGTAATTGTTTTTGGAACAAATCTTCAATTGTTTAGGAATCAGGTAGATGAAACTTTTATCTCAGCTTTTCAGCAAGATGTCACAAATATGTCCTTAGCACACAATTAAGTTACCCAAATCTGTGTTCAGAAACCCTTCCCATTGGCCTGATGTCTTAGGATTGGAAACAAATGCTGACAGTAGTTATTCTGGAAAAATGATTAATTAAAATTCTTTCCTGGCAGTTCCATTAATATCAACACAACATGGCAGAGATATTGACACAGTGAGAAAATATTGCTTTCAACAATAGGGTTTTGTTGACAAAACAGTGAAATGTCTAGACCATTAGTAACTATTCAGGAATCCATCTTCTCCATCAATCTCATTTAGTTTATATATAAAACACACACACACACACACACACACACACACACACATTGAAAATGAGCAGCAGCAAAATAGAAGGAGTGAAGTATAATTATTAAATATGAATGCAGGGTGGGTTAGGGGCATATTAGACCAGCTACTCTTTCTTCTCCCCCCTTTTGTTTCTTCATGTATAAATACACACATAAACACACATGCAATTTGATGGCAAGTAGTTGATATACATAGAATTATTTAATATTGACTAATAATATTATTTAATGTATCAGCAAAGATAATTATTATATTTATGGATTGTCTACTATGTCCATGAAATTCTACTTCTGTTATCTCATGTCTTTCCAAAAACCTTTTCTTTAATTTTAAAATGAAAAAAAGAATAAAAATGATGATGCAGAATTTTGAAACAAAATAACAGGAGATTAACACTAGTTAATAGATTGTGTATTGTTATTGTAGGAGACAATTTGTATGACTCCCCTTGGATGCAGAGCAATTGCTGCAACTTTGATTACATCGAGACCTATTTCTATGTACTGATATGTACAGAGCTGACTATGGTATTTCCATCTCTCTTCAATTGGTTCTAAGCATTGCAAATAAGGCTAGCCTAGGTACTGCTATGTAATTTCTAAAGTCATCAGACAGTCTCCTCTTTCCTTGCACAGTGCTCTCTACAAAAGATATGAGCACAGTGAGATGGGAGAGCCAGTGATCTCCAGGAATGTCAACTGGGTATGAGCCTCAAAATAAAGAGGCTACGAGTCCCCAGGGCACAAAAGTTTACATATCAGAAACTGAAGCAACAACCTCCAAAAACAATTCAGTTGCTACTTTAATTGTGGTATGCAGACTGATCCTTCTCCACGTCATTCTCCCCGCATTTTACAATGATGCTTGTCTCACTACCTGGCAGCCAGCTCAAGTTATTCACTAGTTCCTGCCATCCTCACTGTCACTCATCCTCAAGCCACCCCCTTCTTCACAAGATAACAAATTCTGGGAAAGACCTTGGATCAACACCTTTGTCTTCATACCCTCAAGGGGATTGGATTTAGGACCCATTGATTCTCTTTAAATTTGAATATGTCTTGGTGTCATTCCTGCAGTTGGTTGCATTGGAAGTGGTAGAGTGGAATTAATTTGCCTGGATTCCAATAATATCTCAATTATAAATATAACTTTTATAAATATAACTTTTTGGATGATGAGGAAGACTGGAAAAAGGATTTCATTGCTTGAATCACAATACTCAATATTTAGGATTACAATAGTTATCTTCAAAGTAGTTGTTCAGATTACAAGATATAGGCATAAAAAAATGATCAAACAATTGAACAAAGAAAGCACAAACTATTCTTTTTGATGAACTAACAGAGATTAGTAGTATAGTTATCTATGTTATGTGTATATATAGAAAATCTTTTCCCTTCTATCTTTTCTCCTTTTCCCTATCCCAGTTGCTCTTTCATTTTGAGAAGTTTCGTGCCATTTCACTTTCATAATATCTATTGTACATTTTGGATCTTATTTACTCTTTTAGTTTTTTATACTAGTGAGACAATATGATATTTACACATGTGAATCTGATTTATTTCCCTTATGAATATGGTCTCAAGTTGTATGCCTCTCATTGTCTATACTTAGCAGCCAAGCAAAATGTAGCTAAAAGTAGTTAAATAACTTACTAGAAATGACACACTTGTAAAGAAATGGAGTGAAGATTTAATTTTATGTCTGTTTTCTCTCTAACATTTCTTGATTACAGAGAAAATTTTACCCTTCTCACTTTGTTCCCTATGATCCCTGAGCAATTGTTTATGGCTAAATTGGACTATATGGTTGTTTAGTCATCCAATTGTCCAGATGTCCCTTATGATTGTTTATACTTTTTTCCTTTGTAAACATGAGTGACTTGTGGAGGGGTTTTGTCTAATTTACTTAAACCCAATTTTAGGAGCATTGATAATCTGTTAAGTATGTGGAATAAGTGGATGTCAGTGTTTTACATCAAAATAAAATTAGAAGTTTACAAAAAATTTAATATTTTTCATGCCTAAGTTAATGTACACATTATGTATTCCATATTTCACATCCTGATACCTAAAACTGTATGAACACTAACTTTATAATTTGCACACATTTACCTTAAACAGTGTACTAATGGATTAATACTTTCCTTTATTTTTCTTTGCTTCATTCTTCTCCTTCAAAAATCCTATATAGACAAATATTTAGGAGCTAACTGATCAAACTTTTCAAAAATTTCTTAACAAATAGACTATAATATTATTTTGCACTTCAGAGGTTTACACAGAATACAGTGAAGACACTGGAAACTTCCACTATTTTGAAAACTCCAGAAAGATCATTTGGCAGATATAATTAGGGAGGGAGCTGAGTCTTGAAATATACAAAATAATCAGACAAACATTAATAGAACGTAAAGTGTTTTATATTGTGTGAAGAAACCAATGTATCTGAAAGATTTCTTTAAAGGTCATTTCAATATCAATGTTTCTTAAAAGCTACAGATTAAAAGAGTAAGATATGATTTATAAGATTCCTAGCTGATTTGCTTCAGCTTGTTTTTTTTTATTTTTTGTTTTTAGGCTGTACATTTAAATTAGACAGTCACGTATTGGGCATGAAATGATATATTTTGAACCAACCAAAGTTCAAGCACAAGATTATAGTATTAATTACCATTCCTCAAGCCTGGAGAGTTTGTGCACAAGCTCTGTATTAGAGAAAAGCCCAGCAGGAAACAAGGGTCCTGAGGCATTCCTGGAAATATCTCCCATTTATGGACTAGACAGGCATCTATGTCACTCACTACAGGTGAGAATTTCAGTAAGGGGATAAACCTCTATGAGCCTCAGTTTCATCACTTATAAAGAGAATTATATAGTTCACTTTTATAATTATGGTTATATTTATAATTGTAAACTGAACAAAAATAATGTACATATTCTGTGAAACAGTGGGTATGAAACATTTGGTACAAACCGAAACATAATATATTCAATTAATAGCATTTAATATTACTATGACAATAATGACCATTTTTGACTGTTTCTGTTGTTATCAATGCTATGTAAATATAAGAATTAATTGGGGGCTTTTGTAAAAAGTCAGATGCGTAAATCTTTGCCTAGAATTTTACTTGACTACAATGCTTCAAGAAGAAATTTGGACATTTAAAAAAAGAATAGATAGTTTTTACATTGAATTAGGATACTTCTAGAGTTTTATGGATGACATTTTCCTAAAAGAACAGTATAGAGAGGTTTTGATGGAGTCTGAGACTAATAACTATACATTTTCTGTGTTTGCTACAAATAATGAAGCAATAATTATCACTCAATTTTTCCCAAATATTTTCCCAAATTATTTGTTCCTTTTTGTCTTAAACTTGATTAACGCAAAGATAGATAACATTTAGAGATTTACATTTTTTTAAATTTTATTTTTGAACACTTCCTATGTGCCAGAGATATAGAAAGTGCTTGGCATAGATAAATCATTTTTTATGCAGCAACTTCATTAGTTCTTCACAACCTCTGTGCTACAGATGAGGAAAATTATAATTAAATGTGTCTACTTATTTTGTAAGGTCACACAGTTTTTGAGTAATGAGTAGGGGCTAGACTGTTCAGCAGTGTACTATTCTACATTCTACAACCAAGCCTAAAGGCATTAAGGCAGTTTATAAGATAGTTGGCGTGACTATATAAATTCGTAATTCTGAAATTACAGGGAAAATATTCAACTGTCATTGACTTGAATTGTCTCTAAGTCTAGTCTAACTAGAATGTTAATTAGCAAATTAGAGCTCCACTTAGTTTCTATCACTGTACCTAGAACTGTGCCATCTCTTTCTAAAAGTATCCTTACCATTCTGTAGTCGTTTCCACATTAAATCCATTATTTCAGCATTCTCGCTTATTTCCATGTGCTTTTCCACTTCACTGAGCTGCTTCTGTGTGGATTACAGGCACCGTATTATTGTGACTGAGACCTAATTGACTTCTACGGTAAATATAAAAGGAAGGTGGCAAATGTGACTAGTTGTCCGTTCACTATGACATGAAATGGCTAACGCCAGTGTGTAATGAAAGAAAACTCTTCAGAGCTTCCACTCCTGCTTTATGGGGGAAAGGAGGTGAATTCTCAAGTGATTGTTGACAGGTCTGTGAAGAATGTGTGCACTGAGTGAGAAGTGGAAATAAAAAGCCCTGTACAAAGTCCTTAAACATCAAGCCTGATGAATTATTCATTTAATGGTTTCAAAGTTGAACTTGGAAAAATGTAAATAAAACACACAGAGAATTTTCTTCTTTCTGGAAATGATTTTATAGTCATGAACTAAATGCAAGGAGCACTTAAAGTGTCTAACTGCATTGTATATTTTATGTAAATTAAGAATATTGAACAAATTCCCCATTTGGTACAAAAGAAAATATACCTCTCCTGATGATCAATGCCTCTGAGAAAATGAATTATCTTTATTTTCTCCATTATCTTTTATTGCCATTTTATATACTCTATAAAATATCGACCTGCAAGGTATTCAAATGAAATGTGATGTAATTTTTGTGATTCACGAGCCTTTTCGTATACCCTTCAGGCATGACTGCTACCTTCTTTACAACCCTGAATATTCCTGCTAGCTTGACCCTGCCCTCATAGAAAGTAGTAGAGTGATAGGCATAGTATAGTATATTAAAACCCATGTGCTTCATGTAATTCAAAAGTCTGGGTTCAAATCCTAATTCTGCATTAAAATGTGTGGATTTTGCATACACACACATTCCTGTAACACACATGTATTGATTCTCTAAAATGAATGTAATCATTAAGGACTGCAAACATGAAGTAATAAAAATTAAAAATTAAAAAAAAAACATGTGGCTTTGGGTATGTTAATTATAATGGCTAACTCAAAGTGTTGCACATGTTAAGACAGCTGAAATACATGCTCATCAATGACATGGACATGTCACATGAAACCTGTTAATAAATTAGGTTCTGATGAAATTCGTTCAGTGACTGACTCCACAGCACCCTCCTTAAATTCATGTTAGTAGTGTTTCCTCAAATCTACATGTTTAAGATAAGGAAGAGAAAGTTAATATTGTGGAAATGGGTGCTAGTGATACGTAGGATGGTAGGATTCCAAAACCATCCATAGTCAGAGACCATGACGAGTGTCAAGTTCTCAATGAAGCTGTCCCAGTCTAGCATGGAAGTACAATATAGTAGAGTGCATGATGAATTTTCCTTGAGCAGAAACAAATTAAAAATGATACAGAAATATGTGTACATAATTAAAAATAGGCACATCTAAATGTACGTGTTTTACCCTTAGTTTTCTGAAGCCAGATCCTAGTGTACAAGCCATACAGTCTTAACTTTGGGAGTCATTCAACAGCACAGCAGTAAGGAAAATGGAAACGCTACAAAGAAAGGAGGAAACTATGTAACACGTGCATTCTTGGCCATTGCTCTGTGCCATTCAGGCTTGTTCTCAACTTCTGAAGATCCTGGTGCCATTTCTCACAAATCTCACTTCTCAGTACCAAGAGCAAAGGCATTTATCCATAAGCTTCCATTCTGCATTGGTTAAGAGAGCCCAACGTTTCAACACAAATGTGCTTCTGGGTTTTACCAGCGTAAATGTCACTAGAGATCACTTGAACACCCCATATGGTGGTGTCAAAGTCCCTGAAAGGAAGAAATAATTCCTTGGCATTGCTGTGAAACAAAGTTGTTCCCAGATCAAGTTGATGGAGGTTGCATATAGTTGCTTGTCTCAAGAGTAATTGAAGAAAGAAGTATTCACGACAGTGTACTTTGGAGCTTTCAGATTAGTGCAATCTTACATTAAATTCGGTTTCTCACAGAATAACCTTCTGTATGACCTGTGTCTTCAAAGACTTATTATAGGAGGTTTAGTAGGACAAGTTACTAACTCTGCAGTTATGGCTAGTACAGAGAGAGTAATTAAAATTTATCATCTTTCTATTTAGTGTACATTTGCTCTAATTGGGTCAATGTAATAAAATTAGGTCATTTTAGGTCAAATGGAGTAAAGGTGAAAATAGATAACTCCGATTCTACAATCTGATCTCTAAATGTATGTATTCTAGCTGATATGGATGTCTGTAAAAGAACTATTGGTTCAGCAAATAACACATGAGCTGGAGGGCAGCATCTAAATCCTGAAGAGACTTGGAGCTGAGTTGGTGCTTTGGGTGAACCTCTAATGGAGCATTTCAATGTTCTTCGAGGTTGTTTACATTTATATGAAGACATGTACTAGATCAGTGGGTTATTGTTCCAGATGTATTGTTTTGCCTTTGTTGCCACAAAATTGGTCTGAGAAAATGTAGCAGAGGATACCCTGTAAATAGGTCAGAAATTCTGAATGTATTTGGAAGGTGACAGTTCCATGAGCATTGCAAAAAGGGAAGGGAAACGTCTATAAAAAGAGGTAAAGTCCCCTTAAGCACAGATTTCTAATACTTGACTTGCATTTAGTGGATCTGAGTCCATTTGACTTAGGATATTGTTTTGATGGTTAAATGCTGTGCTCTGCAGTTTGTACGTGAGGCATTAAGAGCTTAGGGTAACTAAAGTCACACTTGTTGGATGGTTGTTTATGCTGTTGGGAACATTTTAGCCTTTATCCTGACCAGAATGGAAATTGAAGGTCCATCAGAAAACATTGATGTCCTGAAGAAAAATGCTATCAATTTTCAGATTCAGATATTCATTTATTGTGAGTGCCTTGTCTTTAAATGATACTGTCTAGTAGAAATTAATGTGACACAGGAACATTTTCATACTTTCCACTGCCCATTCTTTGTTTTTTTGTTTTTTTTTTTTAACTGGGAATCGAACTCAGAACTTTGCGTTTGCCAGGCAGGAGCCGTGCCACTGAGCTTCACCTCTGGCCCATTGCCCATTCTTAGGTCAGTGACTGACATGCTTCTCTTCCAGATTCCCTTGGTCCAATGTTTCAGTCTCACACCTTTTTTCTTCTAGTACTGAGTCAATCATTCACTCAGGACTCCGTGTATCTCTTCACTTGAGTCTGCTTAACCCTTATTCAAAGTGGATGACTAGACACAGTGCATGAAATTTTATCTGCCTAATTTTTATCACAGTCTTTTATAAACACCCCTGAATGGTCTTTGGTAACCACAAGTCCAGTTGAGGCTTGGACCAACTTATTATACTGCCTCACTTGTGAACCAAGAAAAGGTTATCTCTCTTCTATGAGCTGTTTATAAAAACAAACTGGTAGAATATTTATTGAGGTAGAATATAAGTTGAGAGGGAGGCACAGATGAGGCACAGATAGGTAATGCGGAGGGTTGGACTGACCTGACCTCAGCCCAGATATAATTAATACTTCCATTTCCTACTTTAATGGATTACTGTTACCCCACATGACCTATGACAATAATAAAGGCCAGCTGTGTCAATATGAATGCTTGATGTCCCCCAACAACAACCTCTCTCAGACTCTACAACAGCTCAGCAGCAGGGAAAAAGCTGTTTTTCAGATTTTGAGCAGTTCTCAACTGTAAAAGGGAACAATTTTCTCCGAGTTCTAGAAACCTCTCCCGGGGCTTTCCAATCTTATCCAGACTGGACAACTATGGGATTATTGACTGCAGTAGGTCATGTGGTGATACAGCTGGTGCTGGCGTGTGGACTTTAACTCAAAATTCAGTGAGATTCTGGGTTGCGCTGCCCTACGTGGCATATGAATTTGTGCTGAATCCCTGGGCCTTAATGTCAGAAAAGCCCTGAGTGAGGAGACAAAAGAAAGGAGATAAAGAGCTCAAAGATTACTGTTGGTCTTGTCCAGCAGAGGGATTCTCAAAGAGGGCTGAGTAAGAACAAGGGTCAATGAGATAAGAAGCAGTGTACAAGATATTTCCATTGGAAAGTGACATTGAATTCATACCTTGACTCAACATAAGCAACACCTTTGTTTTAAATTACTACCCTTCCAGTCT
>RJWT010036104.1:0-13293 GCA_004365215.1 Cuniculus paca | reverse complement strand
CATTTTCTTGATGATTGATGAGAATGCTTTGTATGAATGATACTTTCAAATATTTTGTAAATATTATTTCTCTAGTCATCTTTTGTATTTTTTGTTCTTAATATTTTGAAATTATTTTATCATTTCTCCTTATGAAAAATATAAATGAGTCATTCATTAAACTGTAATTGTACAAAGAGCATAAGAAAACTGGTTCAACATAACTACTGATGAAAGAAATATTTCAAATGAAATATTTCCTCTCATCAAATCAGAAATAGTTTCCAAATAATGATAATGCCAGTGATGAAGTTAGCTCAGCCACAGGTTCTCTTTTAGACTTCCTGGAGAAATGTAATTTGTACAATATGCACTTATGGAAAACCTTTAAAGAATTCTTATCAAGAACATGAAATTTCAATCTCATAAACTTCTCTATTCATGTTCAAGGCACTGTGTTTGCCCCCAGATTTACATACAAGCATGCCCTAAGATCTGCTTTTACTGAGTTTCAGAACCCACAGCATAACTAAGTGAAGTGTGTGATCAAGTCACTGTTAATGCCAGAGAAAGTGAATAATCCTCTTAAAAAAACCAACAAAAATTTTGGAATGACATGTAATTATATACATTTATGGTCATTTATAGTCTCTTAAACATCCATGTATATACATACATTTAGTTTTAACAAATAATTTGACAATATTCTAGATTTAAGAAATGGTAGCAGCTAGATGGATAAATATGCATTTCAAGTTATACTTGTCCTGAATGTGTTTATCACCTGTTCTAAACTTCTCTGAATTTGAACTGGAAGTTTGTGACTGCCAATGAATTTGTTCATCTAAGTTGTTGAATTAATATGCATACAATTGCTCATAATACTCCCCTATTTTCTATTAGTGTCTTTAGAGCCTTTTTCATTTTTTGATACTGGTAGTTTTGTTTTGTTTTGTTTTGTTTTGTTTTTGAGATAGGGTTTGCTGTGTAATTGAGGATGGCCTTGAGCTAAGTAGTCCAGCCTGGCCTCTGACTTGCTGAGATCCTCCTGCCTCAGACTCCCCAAGTGCTGGAAATTTAGGCATGGTCTACCATGCCCAGCTGATATTGGTCATGTGTATCTTCTTTCATTTGCCTTATGTGAGTTACTGGAGAAATCTGGTACATTATTGAAAACTTCAAAAAATAAGCTTGTTTTGATTTTTTCTTTATTATTTCTGTTTTCAATTTCATTGATTTGTAGTTTTATTATTTTTTAAATTTTTTGCTTGGTTTGGGTTTCTTTTATTCTTTTTCTAGTTTCTTGAGTGGACTATTAAGTGACTGATTTAAGACCCTTGTTTTAGTAAAAGCACTTGACACAGTAAATTTCCTTCTAAGCACTGCTTAGCTGTTTCTCATAGACTTTGATATCTTGACTTTTCTTTGTCATTTATGTCAGTTTTTTTAATGACCTGGTGCTTCTACCAATATATCATCATGCAGACATTATCACTCATCTTAGGAATCCTCTATTCTCTGCTTTTTGATGTCTTTATTCCATCTAACCCTCGAAGACTACACACATAACTTCTAAATTTTAGCAATTATGAGTAAAGACATTACAAGTATGCATGTGTACAATTGTTTATGGACATATGTTTTCAACTTGCTTTGATAAGTAGCAGAGAGCACTATTGCTGGGTCTCGTGGGTCAGAGTATATTTGATTTTATAAGACTCTTCAAAAGTGGCTCACCTATTTGCATTCATTCCAGCAAAGAATGAAAGTTAATGTTGATTTGCATCCTTGCCGGCCTTTGATGTTACCAGTATTTTGGATTTCTACTATTCTAACAGATGCAGAGTAGCATCTAATGAGATATGACATTGAGCATTTTTTCATATAGTTATTTCAATACAGTTTTAAAATTCATATGAAACTTTCCCTTGATCCATAAATTATTTAGCAGCATATTGTCTAATTTTTCAAAGAGTTTTTAGTTTTTTGTGTTTAATTGGAATCCATTATCAGAAAATATATTTATTGTATTTCAATCTTGCAAATATTATGAAGATTTGTTTTAGCATTTATGACATGGCCTACATGGTGAATGTTATCAATTTGTTTAAAAAGAATGTATGTTTTGCTATTATAGGTAAGAGATTCTATAAAAAACCATTATGTTTCTCTGGTTTACAGTGTTTTTAAGTCCTTCTATATCTGATGATTTTATATTTGATGGATCTATTATTTACTAAGATAGATATGTTCAACTCCGTACTTGTAATTATAGATTTCTCTGCTTTTCCTTTCAATTTTATTAATTTTGATTAATGTATTTTAAAGCTTTATTGCTAGCACATACATATATAATTGTTATGTAGACACAGTGAATTAGACATGTTATAATTATGTAGTGATTGTCTTTGCATCTGCTAATTTTCTTTGCTCTGAAGGGTACTTTATATAATATTAATATTACCACTCTTGCTTTCTTTTGATTAGCATTTGTAAGCTTGTCTTTTTTTATTACTTTGTTATTGGCATACATATTTTTATTTACATTTATTTATGTTTATATTTTAAAGGATTCTTTTGTAAGAAGCATACAGCTGAGACAAACTTTTACAACTCGTGTTTCAATCTCTATCTTTTAATTACATGTTTAGACTCGTTTTTTAGACCCTTTATATTTAATGTAATTATGAATGGCCAGTCGGGCATCATTCCAGGTCCTCTGTAGCCATAGCACACAGTAGAGAATCAAAAGGACACCACTCTGTTAGGGAAAGTGAGAATTATCTACAAGCTTCACCCACCCAGTCTCTGGGTCAGCAGTGTCTGGTGGATAGGAAAAGCATCAGAGGCTTACAATTTCATGGTATCCACTTGGAGTAGAGCAGGTTTAGCCAAAATAGTTCCCTTGCTGCCATGCTGCTCTTTTCTTGTTACTTTGGCTAGAGAGCCCTCATGGATGGATTTATGTCCTTTAAAAAAGAGGACCCAGAGAGCTTATTTGCCACATCGAACACAGAAGGATAAAGATGAGGAGCCATCTGTGAGAAAGTGCACCCTTACCAGACACCAAGTAGGTGGCTAGTGAGTTAATCTCTTTCTTTCTTTTTCTTTCTTTCTTTCTTTCTTTCTTTCTTTCTTTCTTTCTTTCTTTCTTTCTTTCTCTCCTTCTTTTCTCTCTCTCTCTCTCTCTCTCTGTCTCTGTCCTTTTGGTACATGTTTACAGTACATGATGATTACATTCATCATGGGAATTGGTACATGTATACAAGATTTATGAATTCTTTTTTATACTGCTTCCCTCCCTCAACCCTCCCTTTCCAAACCTATAAGAAATACATTCCTGTAGCTTATAACCACTTGGCTTATGATACTTTGTTATAAAAATTTGAATGGACAAAGAAAGGGACCAAACCACACTACACCAAACCAAATAAGTACAGGGAAACTATCATTAGTCCTTGGCCAACCTACTTTCTTCTCCTCACTTTTCAGAGTCTTATGATAGTTGTCAGGTGAATTTTATCTAGTTTAATAAACAGAAGAAAGAGGGGAGGATGTACTTATCCCATTTCTTGTGGAACCAGTATATTTTCTAGATTGTCTTTTTAATTATTGCATTTAATTGAATTATGTTGCTATAATTGATATGTTAAATATGCCTTACAATAATAAATTGTTAAGAGTTCTCAATTTTATCACTTTATTAAAAGTATTTTTGATT
Source organism: Cuniculus paca (assembly GCA_004365215.1). Taxonomy (NCBI): domain Eukaryota; kingdom Metazoa; phylum Chordata; class Mammalia; order Rodentia; family Cuniculidae; genus Cuniculus; species Cuniculus paca. The sequence goes on along the minus strand of RJWT010036104.1, from coordinate 9,593 downwards.
GAATATAGTTCAAATGAACTTCAAATGATGTGAATCTTTTCGAAGCAAAAATAGAATCCTTATTTCCTTTGTCAGAATATGAAATGTACAGAAGACCTATCCATCAAAGTGAACATTGGCATCAAGAAAAGTCAATACTTTAGAAAAGTTTTGGATATTGTTTTATTGACACAAGACATCTTTTATTTCCCTAAGAACATATTTTACCTGTGTTTTGGTTATTTGAGATAGGGTCTCACTATGTATTTCAAACAGGACTTGAACTCACTATGTAGCTCAGACTGGTCTGGAACTTACTGTAATCTTCCTTCTCTAGCTTCCAAAGTGCTGGGATTACATGTATGTGCCACTATGCCTGGCGGAACATATGTTACATCTTTTCTGTGTACCTATGTATTTTATTTTTGACTTCACATTTGTTTCTAAATTGGGTAATAAGTTTGGTTGAAAAGGTGTAATGACTTATTATCTAGGCTAAACTGCCCATGTCCATTGATCTCGTCAAAAGATGATGTAAAAGGAGCCAGGGATATAGCTCAGGGTCACAGCGCCTGCCTGGCAAGTGCAAGGTCCTGAGTTCAATTCCCCAGTACCAGGAAAAAAAAAAGATGGTGTAAAGACACTCAGATGTGGCTGCTTGAAATCTGATTGAGAGGTAAGAAACCAGATGGTGTCTAAAGAGCCTTTCACCAAGAATCTTGGCTAAGATAGGAGGAGAAAGGCAGATAAAGAGCGAGTCTCTGGACAAGAAGGCAGAAAGAAAGAATGCCTAAAAATTCAGGAGAAAGTAATACAGATGGAGCAAGACCCTTCCAGAGAAAAACCACATAAAGAATGCCTAGTCTTACATGAAATCTTAGGGGCCTCTGAAATCAGGATAACAAAGAAATTAAAACTTGTACTTTAAAATGAGTATTGTCTTTTAAAAGTCATCCCTTAAATATGTTGTAAAATTGTTGTGATGTTGGCCTAGTTGTTTAAAGATTCTAGAACTGCTCCTCTCTTAAATTTACTCTAGTGACATGTGGATTTACCACACATGTGTACACATTCATGCATCCAAGTGGTCTTGTTTAAACATCAGTAGTTGTACAGTTATTTCAAGTCATGAGCCATGAACAAGGCAAGCTAGTGTATAAACCTTTGGCATAAATAATACTTTCCATAACAGACTTATTAATTGGCACAGAAATTCTAAGAAGGTGTTCTGAAACATTTGTCATTAAAAAAAATGAAATCAGTTCATGGCATTTTTGGTTCAATACTTTTATGCACTTATTCAACCAAAATGTATAGGAAGATTCTACTGCAAGTTAGGCATTAAGTTAAAGAGTACTTTGATAGGACTCAATTGAATATGTTTGACAAATTTCTCATGAATTAGTTGTATGCAACATTTGATAATTTAATTTGATCATGCATACTTCTTTTACTAATATCAGCTAAAAGGAAAATTTGTCTTATGTTTTCAACTCTTCCAAAAATTTTATTTGTATCAGTGCTGAAACATTTGGTCATAACTCTCATTGACTTAATTTGCAATAATATACACTAACAAAGGAATTCAGCTGAATAGAGGAAGTTCTAAAATCTCATAATGTAGTGCTGAAAAAAGAAGTCTGGGTTCCCTGAACTCAACATAGTTTATCTCATCAGAAGTTTGGAAACATCTCCCTAGAAAAAGGGCTGGCATCATCACACACTGTAGATTTTGCTATCTTTCGGGGTGCCTATCATGATGGTTGGCTCTATTATGTGCCTCAACTTGCACATCGCAGCTTTGCCAAGTGGTCAGGTGGTAAATCTGCATTTTTCACAGGCTTTCCAGGTGATATTTATGCAGTGCAAAACTTAAGAAGTACTACAAAAAGGGTTTGAAATTGCTGGGCAAGTGAAAAAAATCCATTTATGTATACTAGAGAAAAGCTGCTTTGGTATTGAAGAGTTTTGCGCAGGTGGTCAGGTATGACAGGGAGGGAGAGGCGAGCACAGTGCATTGCCAAGAACACTGATTTTGGATCAAGCAGACTAGAGTTGGACTCCTTTCTGCTTACTTCTGGGCTGTATCCTTAAGAACAATGGTGAACCTTCCTGAACCTGTCTCCCCTTTTATAAAATGGTAACTGTCACTCCCTTATAAATTTACTAAAGGAAATAAATGGGAATAGAAGTATCTAAAATAGTCTCAAATGCCTGTAAGAGCCATTATTAAAAATGATATAAGCAAGTTAGGCAATGACAATAGAAAACTGTAGAAACTATTCAACTGAAGAATGTGTATTTCACCAAGGGATATTTTAATAAAAATAAATTTTAATAAGAAATAAAATTAAATAAATCACTGCAGTTCAAACAAGACTCATTTGCTGGACAAATCTGGCACATGACAGTTTTCATCTTCTACCTTAAACTGGTAAAGTCAGTACTTGCTTAAAGCATTTGCTGGTAATGTCTATTCTTAATCATCTAAATACGCATCTTCAGCTTTGTGAATTAATAGGCAAGTTTTAACTTAGTAACCATAGATCTTACTCTTCTTTTTCCTAAAGAATAGACTTTAATTATCTTGAGAATACTTCTTTCTTTACTTATAGTTTCAGTGTTTTTTTTTAACAATGCCAAATTTATTTTTCCTTTTAAAATTAACTTATACCCATTGACCACTTTTTTCATCATTCATTCCTCCTCTTTACTCTCTCTAGTGACCACTTTTTTATTTTATGGGAAAAAAAGTAAAACAAAATGTCATAACAAAATAATAGGAGAATAACAATAGTTAATACATTTTGTACTGTTATCTTTAACTTTCTATTGTTATCTTTCACTCAAAGTACAATATGGGCATAAAAATTCTCAAAACAGTATTAGCACAAATCTTTCTTTTCAGTGAACTAAGAGAAACTAGTAGTATAACTATCTTGTGTTTTTTTTCCTTTTCCCTTCCTTCCTTTCCCCCTTACTAATTCTTTTTTCTTTTTGCACAATTTCTTCCCATTTCGTGATATCTGTAGTTCCACTAAATTTTGAGACTTCTGTTCTTTCACCTTGAACTTTCACTTGCTTGAAGAACAGAAGAGATATGATAAAGAATTAGGGCACATGAAATCATCTGTCAGTCCTTTTTTTTTTTTTCTGAATATACAGCAAAAGGACTAGAGGAGCAAGCCACTTACAGGGAAATAAAATGATAATTATTAAAAGAAACCAAATAAACCTGGGTTTTTAACCCAGCTTCATAGTGTAGCTTCACAACCTTCAGTCAGTAATTTTCTCTCTTTAGCTCTAATTGCTATACCTGCAAAAGAGATACAATAATTCCTTTGGGTTGTTTCCAAGGTTAAATGAGCTAATGTGCTCAGCCCTGCCTTTTGAAATACTACGTGGCATTTAACTGATTTAATGTACACATTAGGTCCAATCCTAACAGAACTAGTTCCAATCATGTTCGGAAATCAATCTATCATCAATTTTTCCAAAAGTAAGAGACTGGTGGGGCATAGCATCCAGTGCTGGGCCTGAGTATAGATGATATCTTCAGGATTGTGGTTTATTGGCTTGGCGGCTAAGAGAAACAAAACGCACCTTCTAGGAATTCTGAGTCATGAAATGAACTGGATCTGACTTGACCCAATCTAAATAAAACCAGGCAAAGGAGGAAAATGAAGGGACAAACTCAAGTTCTGATAGTACAAAAAGTGAGTGTCTAGAAATTTAAGACAGAGGTAAAATGACCAATCTAGAAAAATGCACTTGGATAAAGTCAGGCAGCATTTTAGAGAAATCTTGAGGGAAGGGAAGGATCGCATGTTGGCAACACAGGCTGAGAATAGGGTCAAAAATAGCTGACTCATATGCTACCTGGACTATAACCCAGATTCCGGTCACAGCTTTAGCCCAGTGAAGAGTCAAACAGCCTGTTTAAATGGCCCACCCATGTTCTGCAGCTAGTCTCAGGTTCTCTCTGAGGCCAAGGTAGCTATCTAAAAGAAATAATACGAGCTTCCTGAAATCCATCATTTTGTATCTTTATTTGTTTCTGTGGTTTTCTGCAGAAAACTCAGGTTCATTCTAGTGGAACGTTTTTTTAAGAAACTCTGACTGGACCTCTGCCTTTTGGTCAAGGGCTAACTTGATAATTTTGCAATGCTTCCAGCTCTATTTTTAGCCATAACCATTATTATTACTTGCTTTACATATTTCAGCTCCTTGCTTGGGTAAAGTGGACAGATAAACCAGCCAAAGCTGTCTCTTGATATATGGATTTCTTAATTCTAATGCTGTCTGCATCTCCACAGTCTATTCCATAAATTATTTCCTTTATCCCCTACTCTTTCAGTGCCTGTGAAAACTCCTACTAAAAGTTATCCAGAGAAATTAATGGAATCGCTTTCTAATTTCTGATCCTAATTCTCTAATTTTAGACTACATTTGGAAGTTGATAAAATCTAAATTCTCAAATTCTCTTTCCTACGTGTTTCGAACCATAATTAAATATTACTTAAAGAAATATAATCTTCTTCCAAATCTTTGCCAATTATACTACTCTAGTCTTTCTTTCCTGAAATATGAGAAACAATCCAATTTTAAAAGAATCAGAACAAAGGCATAAAGTAGAAAGATACTACTTATTACTTGCATAATATAAAAAGTGTAGGATTTTATAATACAATAGTACAAATAATACATTACTGAACCATACTAGAGGAAGGGAGATCTGGATTTAGCATCCATGTTATAACAACTATGTTTTCAAATTTAAGATAAGTCAAGGAGATAGCATTTGAATCACCAAAGATAACTTGATTTAAGACAGAATTCACCAGAGCTCTTAAAACAGTAGACAACCTAAACGCAGACAAAATGTGGTTTTTGATTTCCAAATGTCAATATGAATGCAGCAACTGTAAAAAGACCATAATACATCTAAGACATTAAACCACTAGTAGATCTTCTTGAATATCACATACCAAAAAATTAAAAAATAAAAACCCTTAAAATCTAACAGTAAGTTATTCCAACAGCCTATTCATACTACATTATCTACTTTTGGACCAGAAATTATTACTGGTATTTTTATTGATATTTTTTCCCCGCTAGATTGTCTCTTGAATCCTCACAAAGGTGAAAAAATGCACATGCATGATTCTGTTTAGTTTTATTTGTTGCGACTCATGGTTGAGATTTTGTGAGAAGATAGCTTTTGGAGAGAAAAAAAAATAAAAGCACATTAGAAACACAGACAAACTTAACAAAAAATTTATGTTAGAACAAATTGTATTCTGCTGTGTGTGTGTGTGTCTGTCTGTCTGTCTATATACCAATTCTTATCTGACTATAAAATAATTAAATCACTTTTGATGTGGATTTTGTTATTGCACATGAAATAAATCTGAAAACACATCTTACACACAGATAAAATCACTATATTGTTCATAGCCACAGCGAATGTACTTATTAGAAGAAGGAATATTCATCATCTGAAGGAAAACATTCTTTGTCAAAATGTTAAATCAAGGTTGTGATTGACATAGTTTCACCTTTAGTAAATAACTCATAAAACCACTTTATCTTCTCATTATTGTATTCATTTTCTTTTTCTTCTACTCTATGTTGAATATCTAGTATTGAAACCTCCTTTGCCCTAACCAAAAGGTTTGCTATGCATCATATATGGGTTTATGTGTCTCCTCAACTATTTGAACCAATGCAAATACTGAGTGAATCCATTTTGATGGGCCATGGATGATGTACCTATTGCTAATCTTATTCATAAATATATCTCAATTTATATTTCTGCAAATAAATTTTTAAAATTATATGTTCTCCAAGTAGTAGATTATACTTATATTTGATTCAATGAATATTTTTGAGACTTACTAAGTACTAGAGGTACTAAGGTAAATATAATTTATGTATCTATGTAGATACATGAAATCAGAATTTACGGTAGAAGTATTTACTAATTTACTAAATCAGAACTTACTACATACTAGAGATACTAAAATAAATATAATTTATAAATCAATATAGATACATGAAATCAGAATTTACCATAGAAGTCTTTTGAAAAGTAACCCTGCAGAAGGAACAAGGAGGAACAAGGAGAGTATATTAAAAAGAGAGAAAAAAGTATTAAGGTGTATTATGTATATGTATCAACTCCCAAAGATAATTGTGGTCATCACAAGCATGTGCTAAAAACAGACAAACAAAGAAAAACTAATCCTGAAGTAAAAAGACGAAAGTGTCAATATGTACATAAATATATTAAACATTGTCAGTAAAATACAAATTAAAACTGTAATAAAATGTATTTCATACTTATGAGAATTGCCTAAATATTACAAATATTGGTGGAACTTTGAATCAATACAAAAGCTTATGTATCCAACCACTTTGGAAAAATATTGGGCTATTTCTTTGAAAGTCAAATATTCATTTATTTTCAGAGGCAAGGATAATATTCCCAGGTTTCTACCCAAGAAAAAGACACACACATGTTTTCAAAAAGAGTTGTATAAAAATGCTTTAACAATTTTATTTATAAGTCAAACTAGAAAATAGCTCAAATGTCAGTTAATCCATGCATTTTGTTGTATGTAATATATATCTCAAATTAAAAAAAATAATTTGTGGTAAATTACTCTATATAGAGATCAACATTTTTGCAAGAAAGTATACCTTTTCTTTCAAAGTTAAAAATTACTGTTGAAATTTAGTGTTCTTAGAGTAAGGGACACCAACCAGACAAACCTGACTGAGCCACAGGGTATAGATTTTTAGTCTTTCCTTCCATACTTTAAAGTGTGATTTCAGAATAGGTTTTATTCATGCGTATATGCATTCACATATCTATGTTTACAGAGAAATAACTCATCTTCATCTAGAAATAGTCTTTTTCCAGCAAATTGATAATAGTATATTAAAAATTAGTGCAAGTCTAAGCTATGATTTCTAAAAACTGCCTACTATTTTTATTAGTACATGCTTAGAGTACATAAAGATTACATTTATCTCGGAAAGTTGGTGTGTGTGCATTAAAATGTTGCTTATTAGTCTTTCTAGGTGTGTTGAATGTGAACAAGACTCTAGACCTTGGTTCATAAGTGATGCAATGGATTGTTTTAGATACTCACGGAGCTCCCTAGCACACAACACACAGTCTCAATCATCCAGAGCCTGCATCAAGCAAAGCACACCTCCCTGTCCTGGCCCACAGGGCATTTTGTGGGTGACTTAAGATGGCCTCACCTTCTCCCTTTTTGTGGAAAGTTTTGTGCTAGTTTCTGGGAATGTTCCATCCATGGTCTCCATACAGTCTTCCGAAAGCACTGCACACGGTTGTGCCAATTGTGTTGGTGTTTTATGGCTCTGTTCATCTTTAATGATCTGCAGCCTCTCTCAACATGCAAGCTTCTGAATCTTGGCTCCCTCCCAACTGTTCTATTGATCTGAAATTTGGCCAGCAAACAAATCTTTTGTTTGTTTTGGGGATTATTTTTATTATCTGGCTCCAGACGAGGAGCACAGAGTGGGGTGGAGACTTCACAGAAATGAGGACAAGCACTCTTTGGTAGGGCTCCTGAGGGCCTACGACTAGTTCTCTGGTGCTATAAAAGAACATTGTTCAAAGTTGTAAAGAGAATTCACATTTGCATTGCATTGATAGCAGCAACAGCTTGTCAGGCCCCCATCTGTCAGAGCAGAAGGAATTCTGCAGTTCAGACAGTCAGGACTCAGGGCACCCCTTTTCACAGTGATACAAAATCACAGGCACACTTTATAAGAGCTTACCTTTGTCTATAAGTGGAGAAACATCGTATATGTTATAATTTTAGGACTAGGAACTCAGTTTCTGATCTATTCAAGCTCCCTAGAGTTTTAAATTCCTCTTAACCCAAAACTGGTTTCCCAAATCAGAGCTTCCTAGGCACCCTAAGTTGCAAAATGACAAAAACTATTTCTCAGACATGGAGTTCTATGGCCAAATACTTTGGTTAAAGTTGCGCGGTATTCATTTCTTGAAGATTTATAAATTAGATTAATATATTCACATGCTATGAAAAATCTAGATAAAACAAAAAGCAAAAACATTTTCTTTAGACCAGTATTTCCCAAATTCTTGACTATAGGACTTCATTTAGAGAAATTTTATTAAATACATCTAAAGTTAGGATAAAGGTTTCTTCGATGCAAAAAGCTTTGAGAAGTATTAAGTTAAATATACATTAAAGTATAAGTGATTAGTATCATATCTTTCCTGAGAACAGGTTCTGATGGAACAGAATGTGTGAGTGTATATGAGTATGTTCCATTATATGTGCGGGTGATAGGGAGAATCAACTGTCCAAAAAATCCATTCTCCTCTTCCATAGTTATAGACTTGTAGCTAGGAACAGCTGCTTAGCTAAGGACTACACTTTGAACTTCTTTTCTAGCTAAGTGTAGCTATTGATTAATATTTATAATAGAATATGAGCAGAATTGATGAATACAACTTCTCGCCTACACATCTATGGAATTCAGATGATGACAAGGCCCTCAGGTGTAACAGAAACATACTGTAGAAATAGAGTTCCTAAACTGTTTCTAGAGAACAGCCATTCAATTAACAGGAAATAAAAGCCCGCCTTGTTACACAAATAAGAGATAAGCTTCCATTGTATCGAGATTAATTTTAGAATCTGTTTAGTATAGTAATTTAGCCTGATCTCATTAATGCTACAATGGGAGGGCATGATAAAGAGTAATATTCGTGGTGACTTTTGGAAAAGAATAAGAAGAAACATGTATGTCTGAACAAGTTAAGCAGTAAGTAGCTTCAGAGAGAAAGCCCAGGAGTTATAGAACCATATCCATTTTTTTCTTTTCTTTTTTTAACTATATCTAAGTGAATAAGCACATAAGCATGAAGGAACAACAAATTCACTCTCAATGTTTGGTTGCCTGTTTTGTGTCTTTCCCCTTTGCAAAATCTCAGTTTCCACATGATAATAATGGTTAGTTTTTCAATTTGTATGATCACATTGATAATTAAATGAAGAGATACATATGTAATATTTTAACCCCAAATATTTCATGTGGGCCCCTTCTAGGCACGTGGTATGAGTTTAGTTCTCCGTCTTTATTACGCGCTGCCATGTGACTTTGTAAGCAAGTTGTAAGCATCAGTATGAAATCTCCACGTTCCTCTTTCCTGCTGCAGCAACTATGAAAGCATGGAAATAGATTTCCTTTGTCCTGGTCCTTAAGAGAGGACAAACACAGCAGAGTCCCATCCAGCCTGCATTTGGTGCATAGCATAAATGATAATGATCCATTGCAATTTTAAGCCCCATAGTGTAAGGTAGCCTTTACTAAATGATTTGGGACCTGGATACAGTTGGAGTTCTGCTACAATGTGAACCTAAATTGCGGTAAAACACATAGTATGTGTTTATTGTTCATAATACAGTTAGAAACTGTGTTTTAAGACTTGGAAGATGGTGACCTATGTAATGAAGTTGGAAAGCGCTTGATAAACCTGTTGCCTGCAATAATTAGGAAGGCAAACAAGTCAGTACCTAATCAATAGTAAACTTGAAGATCTAGAA
>RJWT010036103.1:0-13331 GCA_004365215.1 Cuniculus paca | reverse complement strand
GCTCTCACAACTCCAGGGAACACTATTTATATCCCCAAAGCTTCTGTGAGCTTTCCGGGGTGCCCGTGTCCAGGTCCCACCACCGTTCTCTTGCTCTGAGCCTCTGCTGTCCTGGTTCTTTTGGGTTTTCATGGAGGAATCATTGCACAGGCATGTCGTCAGTAATTAAGTCAGACTTCAGCCCCTCTCCAGGTCCTGGAAGCGACGGGCAGGGATAAAATTCCACCCTTCTACTTGGAGTTGGTTTCCCAGGCAACAAGTCCCCGTTTTTACCATCCCTAGTGACTTTGCAAAATTCATTTCCTTATCAGAAGTGAGATGTTGTGGAAAGGAGCTTCTCGGGAATAACAAGGGCAGTCCTTCTTCCTGAACTCACCAATTAGGAAATTCAATATGTTCTATAAATTCTTTGTCATGAACAGGTAAAAGGACTATATGTAGTTCTCCTTCTCAAAATACAATACTACCAATTAGATTTTAGGAAATGTCTTTTTTTTTCTAGAATTGGGTGAAGCTTCAGCGCATAAATTAGAGCAGTATCCCAGTGAGCTGAGCACAGGCATGGTCTGTATAGACAGAGGGGTTGAAGGAAGCAGAAAGGAAGCACAGAGAGCAATGGGGTCATTTCCCAGTCACTTTCCTGGTAAGGAAGGGCAGGAAGACAGAAAACGGAAAAATAACCAATTAGCATATGGTTGCTGCAGGTGACTTTTTTTTTTTTGCAGCACGAAGGATTGAACTCACAACCTCACGCTTGCCAGGCAGGCACTTAGGCCACTGAGCTAGATCCCCAGCCTTTGCAGGTGACTTTTGAGGGCAAGAATTAAAGCAGCAGAAGCTGCATTATCAGGCTGATTGAAACTGAACTGTTCAGGAAAGTTGGCTGTTACCTCTCTTTCCTGACTTCCTTGAAGATCAGGTGACAACCTGGAAACTTTAGCAAGAGTGACTCCACATTGCCTTTTAGTAAGGTCTGTTGGAGCCTGGTGCAAGAGATTAGTGCAAAACTACTGCCTTCTGTAATACATCACAAAATCAGAAATAATGTGTCCTTGCGAATATGATTTTCACATCAATAGATTGAAGATTATGTAAACCATCTGTAATACTTTACTTTCTTTTCTTTTCTCTTTTCTTTTCTTTTTTTTTTCTTCTTCTTTCCTTTTCTTTTTTTCTTTTCTTTTGAGACAGTGTCTCACTATGCAGTTCAGACTGGTCTTGAGCTCACTTTGTAGCCCAGGCTAGTCTTGAACTTGCAGCTATCCTCCTGCCTCAGCCTCCCGAGTGCTGGGATTACAGGAGTGCACCACCACGCCTGGCACCATGTGTAATACATTTATTAAGCAGCGAAAAACTTACAGCCTATGCAGCAAAAAATTTAAAGACTTTAATAGTCACAAGAACATAGATGAATTTCACAGACATTACCTTATCTGTGGGGTAAAAATGCCAAGCAAATTACTTCATTTATACAAAGTTCAAGAATAAGCAAAGGTTACAGAAGTCAGAGCTGTGGTTACCTGTAGGGTAGGGTGAGTATTGCTGGGATAGCGTAGGTAAATCTAGGTAAATCTAACCTGGGTGGCAGTTATCCCCCCTTATCTCTACTTTCGCTTCTGTGGTTTCAGTTACTCACGGTGAGTCTTGTCCCAAAAATATTAAATGTAAATTTCCAGAAATAATTGTGCATTTTTCTGAGTAGTCTGATGAAAACTTGTACTGTCCTGCTCTGTCTAACCGAGGACATGAATCAACCCTCTCTCCAGTGTTTTCACTGCTACCTGCTATCTGCCCACTAATCCCACAGCATGACAGTATATATAGGGTTCAGTACAACTCTCCTTCTTAAAGGGGAGACCATTGTATTTGCTTCTTCTCATTTGTTCTCAGCTCAAAATAACTTTCATGCCAAAGTGGCAGATTTGGAGGTGGCCTATTCATTTACCTACCAAAATATAAATGTCAAAAAACTTGAGCTCACTAATCCATGATGTACATTACTATATGTTATACCTCAAATGAAATTTTAAAACAGCCATTGGCACATAATTAGTGCATTATGTGTATCATTATGATTTCTACATAAGTGAAGATCCCCTGTTCCCTTGGAATTAATGAGATTTTATGACATGTACAGTAACTATTTTTTATATTTTCAACTAGAAGACCATGTGATTCCTGATGACATGAATTTGAAGTCTGAGACACAGCCAGACAACCAAGATGGGTAAGAATGTGAAGGCAGTGTTGGTTTGCAAAGGTAAACCGAGAGCTCTGTGCTTGGGAAAGAGCTGCAGACATCCTCATGATTAGGAATAAATGTGTTCTAATAGCATCAGCCACAAAGCAGTCCTCGACTTCTCACTGGTCTCTGTGATGCACATAAAAATAAGTTCTTCCACAAAGATTATCCCACGAGACCTAGCTCAATGTTCTGGAGTACAATGAGATAAATTGCCTACTCTGTAGCTTCCTGCTGTGAGACCCAGGAAGTCACAGGAAATCCTTTTGGCTCACTGAAGAAATTCTTTAGCTTTCACAAATTAATCAACTTAAGAACAGTAGTTTATTAATCAGTCGATGAATCATCACCCACATGCAACACAATGTGGGCAAGCAACAAGGGGGTTGCTAATATGGTGAGATAGTGAACGAAATGTGCAGGAATTCACAGAATTTGATTGAGGTCTATCTTGAGCAGGGAGACATGGCTGCCTGATACAAGAGGTCCTGAGGCACCGATGTCCACATCTGGAATACTTTGGTTTCATTAAGAAACCTTTTTTTTTTTTTTTTTTTTTTTTTGCAGCACCCGGGGATTGAACTCATGACCTTGCACTTGCCAGGCAGGCGCTTAGGCCACTGAGCTAGATCCCCGGCCCTCATTAAGAAACCTTTGAAGCCAAGATTATTTGCTATGAACCACCTCAAAGTAGAGTTTTAGAGGGAAAGCACAGGTGCATATTTGATGCTTGAAATGACACTGCTACTTGCAGTCTTTGTCCTTGTACACCTGGAGGCAGGTGACATCAGGTCTAGGTTGTCCTAGAGAAAACCTGCTCAAGTTCCCAAAAGAAGTCTATGTGCAGCACTTTGGAAACTGTTCTGCACATGCATCCAAGGATTTTGTAATTAACGTGTCACACCTGCCGCCACAACCAGCTTTGCCATGCCTTAACGTCCTCTCTCATTTCCCCTGGAGAGATGTGTATCCCCATAACTCTTCCTGTAGTACTGAGGGATTGGAGGCTTGTCTTCTACAGCTTCTTCCAGATGGAATGGGCTACAGACCCTATCTACTTGGAATTATGCGCTCTCCAACTACTTCAGGGTGTTGTGGCTCACTGGCTGGGTTGAAGAAAAAAACCTAGAACAATGCTGGAGTCTTGCATTCTGAAGAGGAGCCTCAGGTCTTCTGGAGGTTCTCAGGGATAGCTTTCTTTTTAATCCCATGAAAATTCTAGTGACCATTTCCCATGGGAGAGTCTTATATCTTGTCACTATATCCCTTGGGGAAGGGCTAGAATTGTTCTGCAGGAACTAAGAATAAGGCTAGGGTCTTGAGAGGCAGTAGCACTGTCCTTCTCTCCACTCTGCCACGCTTTTGATTTCCCAAGAAGACTCTAGACATGTCTCTTAAGGATCCCCTGTAATGAATGACAGCAACTCCTTGGGAAGATAAACTACTCTAAGAGCTGTAGAATTCCTCCTTGTATTTCATAGATAATTACTCATTAGTCATCAAGCTCCTTTTTTCTAGATTACTGCAAGGGCATGTAGCACCAGAAAGGCATATTTGGAGTCTTTATAGATGTTTAAGTTCTTGTCTTTTCCTAATATCAATGCCCAAGTAAAAGCTAAGAGTTCTGCTGTTTAACCAAAGTTTCCTGGGGGAAGTTGGCCTCAATGACCTGATGTGAACTGACAATTGCATACTTCCTTCAGTGAACCATACCTCTTTACGGTCTTGGAGGGGCAGATCACTGATGTCTGCCTGCTTCCATAGAAGTGGGAGATCCCTTGTTGGTGAAAGGGGTTAACTTTGGAGCCTGTAGGCATCACAGAGGCAGGATAAGGGGTGTCTAAAACCACAGCCAGATACTTGGCAAGCCCTTCCCCTGTTAATCACAAGTAACCTTTGATCTCAAGAAATGCTTTCATCTGAAGGGAGTTTAAGTCTTTGGGTTGAGACACACAAAGCAATTTCTGTCTGTTCTGATATGTAGAGGACACAGGGTTTTCTTAATTGAGGTAGTCCATTATCTTACTAGCAGGATTCATCTGTTGGCTAATTAGTCAGGGAGACCTGGTGTAGTCCCAACAGGTAAAATTCCTTTGGCCTTTGCTGGAATTTGAACATTGCCCCCAATTTTGCTAGTAAATCTTTTCCTTGCAAGGGAGTGGGACACTGTGAGGCAATTAAAAACTCAAGATAAAACATTTGACTTTCAAAGTGACACATCGGAGCAAGAGTAAAGAGTCTCTAACTAGAGGACACCTTAAGCCCAACCATAGATGTTAATCCAAATGAGAGTTTTCCAGAGAAGTTAAGTCAAAACAGGATGTTGTAATTGAATTGGCTTACCCATGGAATCAAGTGTTACCCAAGGTTCCTCATAGGAGATGGTAGTATCTGTGGATGGGACATTGTAGGTTTCATGGGGCCTTTTTAGAGCAGGAAATGATGGTTTTGACTGGCCTAGCCCATCTCTGAGAGCAGGGAGAGGCCACCTCCAGTGCCGTGAGTTGGTCACAATGGCTGCCTTATACTCAGAGCAGAGCCCAGGCAGTGGCTTGGTGGAGTTGCATGCTCAAAGTTCAGTTTTCTTGCAGTTAACACAGGAACCTCAGTTGTCCTTGGATTTTCCTTTAGATGACCTAGGGGAGATTAAAGCATTACCAATTGTAACATCTATAATTCTAGCTTTTCTCTTTTGACCCTCCTCCAGCCTGATTGTTGAACAAGACCATGTATAGCAATTGAGTCTTAGATCTCTGGGGTCCTATCTGAAGTTTCTTTATTGAACAGATGGGACAGACCCACATGTGTTACTTACTTTTCTCTTGTTGCTGGGAGGAAATACCAGATGCCCAAAATTAAGGAAGAAAGTGTTTATTTAGCTCACAGTTTGTGACAGTTTCAGGTCATAATCAGCTGACTCCAAGGCAGGGTTCAAGGCAGCAGTTCAAGGCAGCAAAAGACAGTAAAAACAACAACAGCAAAGGTGGGGGTGGGGGAGTAAGCCTCTTTTCCTCCCTTATGTTGTATGCACACTGTCTGCCCTAGGGTGGGTGTAGCACTCACACCATCTCCATGCCTTCCTCTTGCACAGGCTCAGGATGTTTACAAAGTGAGAACCCTGGCCCCCTGCTGAATCATTTAGGTAAACTTCTAAACTTCTCAAGTTGACACAATGAATCAACTACCACAATATCCTATTCTGTAAACAGCCACCCTAGGGCATGTCCTCTATATCCCAGGATGCAGAACTGCTGAGTTACTTAGTTAAGCTTCTAAACTCAAGTTGACATAGTGCATCGACTGTAACACCAAAAATCCCTGAGCGGACAGGTGAGGATCCAAGGACAGGATCTTCAAAGGTATCCTTCTCTTCTTTAGGGGCCATAGTAAATACCATAGTTTCTGAGCTGTTCCTGAGCTAAAGCATCACAACAGCCTGACCATTAGGAATTTTATTGCACCTTCTATGTTTTATGCAGAAATGATTTAACTGAAAAGTAGTCTCATAGTTTGAACAGCTATCTTGTATCCATCTCTTGCCATTTCCTACTTCATATTAAACTCAAAATGTATTGCAATAGTAGATAAGCTATTCTTTTTCAACCGGGCATGGTGGCTCACGTCTGTAATCCCAGCACTTGGGAGGCTGAGACAGTAGGATAACTGTGAGTTCGAGACCAGCCTGGGCTACAAAGTGAGCTCGAGGCTAACCCGAATGGCATAGTGAGACCCTGTCTCAAAAAGACAAGGGTTGGGCATTTAGCTCAGTGGCCTAAACACCTGCCTGGCAAGTGCGAGGTCATGAGTTCAATCCCTGGTTCTGTGAAAAAAAAAAAAGATATTTTTTCTCTCTCTCTTTTTTTTTTTTTTTTTTTTGACAGTATTGAACCTTTCCTACCGATCAAGGATACAGCCTAGTGGTGAAATCAGTGTAATCCTCAGGGCATGGTTCATGAGGTTTCCCATGGCTAATTTTAGAGCCTATGGAGAGTGACAACTTAGTCTCAGACCCTTAAGATGGCATCTCATGCAGAAGGAAGAGACTTGATGAACTTACAAAAGATTTCTCCTCACGAGACTCAGATATTCAGTAGACAGATGTCTCTGTCTGAAGTACTGGCATCTTTCATAGAAGAGTAGAAGAAAAACCTTACTGAGGACTTTTTATCCCTATGTGGGAACCCATTATTCCTTAGTGAGAGGGGCTGAGCCACTTGATGGTTCTCCCTGGTCCTTTGAAACTCCCAGGAGATCAGGGACTCCACGCTGCCCTTACCCCTTTTTGGCTCTTCTTAAGCAGGGTGGAGCCACTTGAGCTTTTGCTTTAACTTCGATAGTTTAAAAAAAAGGTACTTTAAGGCAGTAGAAATGGAAACATCTTTTTAAGAAAAAAAAATCCTTAAAAATCCTAAGACGGAGGATGGGTCTACATTGGACTTACAGTCACTTGAATTAAGTTTCACTGGCTGTTAGTCTATTTTGCTCAGGCAGTCAGCCATATATTTCTAAATTACCTGCATTTTGTTAGCAGGAACAAAGAAGGAATGTAGAAGCAAGCATGGCAGTGGTTGACCCAAAACGTACCTGGTCATGTGACAAGGCAAGATGGCAACCCAGAGTAAGGTAGCACTCTGAAAAAGAAAAGGTCCTCTGGGAGAAAAGCATGGATGGGACTTTGAGCTCAATAGAATTAAACCGAGGTAGGCGGCTACTCAGGCATGCTACCAACAGCTATTTTTCTCCCCTGAAAGAGTGAGAAAGCCAAGGAAAGTATCATGGAGAACAGAAACATGAGGTCAAAAAGGCACACTAAGTTCTAGGTCACCCACCGGGTACCTGAACGATCTGTTCTGCAATGGGGTGAATAACAGGTTCTCTGGCTGTTCTTAATACCTTGCCTCTGCACTGAGTGACCAAAAATAGGAAAAGGAAAGAAATGGAGAGACCAACTTCAAGCAGGCCTGTAGTTAAAAGGAAAACACAGAGGGCGTGTACTCCATGGTAGGAAAAGCAAGAAATAGTTTCTGGTGTCATAAGAAGAGTTTCCTGAGCTCCCCAGCTGAGGGGAGGGAGACAAGAAAAAAGCGAAAAAAAAGGCCTCTCAGGTCAGAGAAAAAAAAAAAAGGTACCCAAAGGCATTACCTGTTCTCCTGCCTGCCTAAGCCAAATGTCACCGGGTTTTGGGTGCTGGAATCTCCTTATGGAGGTGGTTTCTAGGTTCTCTCTGTCCTGAGCAAAGACTCGGTCAAGATAAGCACAAATGGTAGTAAAGTTTTATTAAAGGTAGGGAAAGAAACAGGATCTGCAGAGTGAGTTTGGGCCAAGTAAAAGTAGGAAAAGAAGTATACTCAACATCATGAGGGCAGCCACCACACCCCGCATAAATACAGTGACCTCAGGGGTGATTTAAACAGCAAAGTCACAGCATGGGTACAGTGTAGGTCAAACTGGCAGTAACCTGTAGGGTACAAGTGTAACCACTTAGCTAATGATCCAATAGAGAAATGAGTCACATAGCAAGGATACCTGGAAAGAACCAAGGCATTTTTAGGAAGAGATGCATCCAGATGCTCTGGTCACCCACCCACTGGGTGACTGATGCCTATGTGGACTTACTGGACCAGGTGGTGCTAATTACCATATAATCTCAGTTTATTCTTTGTCCCTTAGGGATGCATGTAGCCTGGCAATGGCGTCTTTATCTAAAGGCCTGTCCTTCTTCAGATGTATCTCCAGCCTCAGTTCTGATGTCTTCATATTACTACTGACCTCCTTGATAGCCCATTCCCTCTCTGACTGTTTATATATTTCTATCTAACTTAGCCACCTATCGTAATATCAGCAGGCAGAGGAGAACAGCAGAAAGCACTGGGCATCATGGAGCTCGTCCAGCAGAGCTCCACTGTGAACTCACGTGTCCGTTGGGTGGGTCACCTTTGCTCTTTGGGTCCCTTCCTTGAAAATGAAAAAGGCAACTCAGATCCTCTCCAGGTCCATTTAGGCTCTGGTCTGCTCCTTGGGCTCTGGGACACCTGTGTGTCACCAGTGTCCACCGTTCAGCCTGCGGGAAATAAATGTCACTTGACAGGGGAATGTGCCCAAAGAAGGCAGCTTTGGCCTTCCAGACGCTGCTATCCCATGAAGGCCAAGCTCAACTGAGCTGGCAGAGACCCCTTGATACTCTGTCTTAGGAAAATCTTAAGGCTTGGCCCTGATCCCCAGTTTCTTCCATGAGGGACCAACCCCACTTGTTATGGTGTCACAACATGTGGCCAAGTGCCCTGGTGGGAAACCAGAACATCGGTCAGATTTCATCTTGACCTCTCAGTGTGCAACTCCCCAGAGAAAGGAAGACACAGCCATAGGAGCCAATGCCAAGTTAAAGTGGAAGAAGTTTAGTACAATTTGACCCTGTCCTCCCTCTGAGTCACCTCTATATAAAGGACTCTTTGGCCCTGCCCAACACCTGGCCTTGTCTTCCTGCTGTCTGCTTGATGTCTCCCCTCACGGGGCCCACATTCCTTATCATGCACCAGATCCCAGCATTTTCACGTTCCTCCTGCACAGCAGCTGCTCTGGTTCCTCTGGGCAAGTCTGGACATGTCCCTTAGGACAAGTCTGCCTGCCCAGTTTTTTCAGCCAGTGCTGAGATTTTACCCAGTGTCCTGTCCACATTCCCCCACTACACCCTTCTCTATTCATTGAAACAGAGGTTTCCTCCAAAGCTTGAATTTCTCAGTGACCTTATGGGACATTTCAGGGGGCATTTTAAGGTTTAATGTTGGGACTGACAGAACATCCAGAAGCCTCATGGTTTGGTTGAGAGTTGGGCCTCCATCTGGGAGGCTGAAGCCAAGTGGTTTTCTCCTCACAGGGAAGAAGAGGATGCATCTGTGGAGGCAGATGTGGCAGATGTGGGACAAGATGGAGATCTGTCTGCCGAAGAAATAAGATTTTTGGAAGAGTTTCCTGAGTGGAAAGAAAAGCAAGAAAAGTTCATCGAAACGCTTCATGCCTTTGCAAAGGAGGCTGATACAGTCTACAAAGAATTCACCAAGAAAAAAATGGTGAACAAAGTTGTCATTGTTGCCTCCGAATTGCTGAGCATTGCGGGTTTAGCCCTGGCTCCAGCAACAGCAGGAGCAAGCCTGCCACTCACAGTTGCTGGCCAAAGTATGGCAGCAACAGCGGCAGTCAAGGGTATTTTCACAGAGTGGAAAGAAAACTCTTGCAATCAAATACTCCGTGATCGGGCAAACAGCCAAGTGCCCAACCCTGACCAAATGTTCGAGGACACTGGTGGAAAGATATTATCGGGTGTCACAGCTGCTGGCCAGGCTGTGTACAAGTGTGGAAGAGCCTGGGAGGTTGTCGGCAAGCGTATCCGTGCCCTTTTGCCTACCAAATCCCTGCTCATGACAAAAGCAGTTCAGGTCTATGGTGGTCCCTTAGCTCTCGTGTCTGTTGGTGAGGATGTGTACACCCTGTGGGATAGTTGGAGGAAACTGAAGAATGAAGCAAAGGCAGAGCTTGCAGAAGATCTAAGAGCTCGGGCTAAGGAGCTGGAAGAGGAACTGATACTAAAAACCAAACTCTATGACACACTGAAAAAAAAGGTGAGGTCAAGAGTTGGGAAGTAGGGTGGGAGGGGATACTATAAGTGGGACCTGAGGGAGCCAAGATTGACCCAAAGTGGTGTGGGGACCAGTGTGCGTGGTGTAAAATGCGCATGGATGAGCTTCAGTGCATGGCACTAGGTGACCTGGAGGTGCAAATAGTATGAAGGACACCATGGGGATGATGGTGCTATTGTGGTTAGACCTGGTCATGCCTCCTGCTCCTCCATCAAGGTTCCTTGAAGTCCATATACTGGCAAGAGGCTGTTCCCAGATTTACACACGAGGTCACGGAGCCTGGGCCAGTACACTGACCTGAACCATGGCCCCCTGTCTTCCTTGAGTCAAAGACTTGACTTTGTGTGACTGTGTTAGGAGATGGGGCCTTTGGGAGGTAATTGGTGTTTGGAGTTCAGGATGGTGGAGCCCTCAGACAAGATTAATGTCCATGACAAAGCATAAAGACATTTGAGGGACCTCCCACACCACATGCACCCATCCGGAGGGGAAGCCCTGCCTGGAAACAGTGAGATGTTGCCATGTCCACACCCAGAAGAAAAAAAGCCCTGCCTGGAAACAAACAGCACAACACCTTGGCTTGGCTTTCCACCCGCAGAAGTGTGAGAAAATGAGTCTTTGTTCTGTTAGCCGCTGTGTATGAGGCGTTCCCTGTGGCAGACCAAGACGATCTGGGCAGGGAGTTTATGTGGCTAGCCAAGTATCTGAGACTGTTCAGTCTACTACAACAAATTACCTTTGACTGGGTCATCTGTGAACAGCAGATGTTGATTTATTGCTTACAATTCTGGAGGCTGGCAAGTCCACAGTCCATGCACCAGCAGCACCAGGCTCCAAGTGTGGGGAGCGCTTCCTCCCTTCTCCAGAGACGGGGCCATCTTGCGGTATTCTCACCTGGAGGAGGGACAGGCAGGCCCCCTGGGACCTAATCCTAATCATGAAGGATCTACCCTCATGCCTTAGTCACTTCCCAAATTCCTTATCTCCTAAGATCATCACCCCGGGGAGTAGCTTTTGTCCCATGAATTTAGTGAGACATCAATATTCAGACTTAGCACTAAATTCTTGAAGCTAGGTATTGATAGACCCAGGACAGCGGGCTAAGCAGCCCGGCATTGTCCCTGGTGTTTATTTGCCACTCAACAGCACACTTTGAGCTTTGGGGTTTTCCTGGGATAGATATGCTTTTTGTTTCTTTATTTTTAAAAATTAGCTGACATAGGTTCATTGTACTGTGTTCATTTTTTTCCCTCTTTAGAAAGAGTTGAGAGAAAAACAGCTTATGAGGTCATCTTTGAAGGAAGCCAAGAAGACTCAAACTCAGCCTCCATCAAGGAATGGAAAAGCAGGATCCCAGGGTACAGGAAGGACCTACCAGATGAATTAAGGGGTCCAAGGCAGCAGCAGCACTGCTGGCTGAGATGTATACAGAGTCTCCAGCTAGAGGTCCTTTAGACTTGGCAAGGATGAGTTCAACCTAAGAGGGCATTGCCAGCCTGGTAGGTCCACCCTCTGTCATCCACCCTCTCTCGTTACCCTCTACCATTCTACTGTGGTTCCCAGTCATCAGTCCTCTTTAGACTAGTGACGTTTTCTGCCAACCTCTATAGTAAGTTACAGTAATAACATGGAACATGCATGTCCTATCCTCTATGTGGACATACTGGCCTCTCTACTATCATCCTATCTATTTGATAGACATCAGTCCTGTAAATATCTAGGATTGCCAGTGTGCAAGGCCACTGAGTTAATTTTTGTATGTGGTGCTAGATAAGAGTCCATCTTCATTTTCATCTTCAAGAAGATATCTATTTTCCTCAGCATTGTCTGTTGAAAAGATTGTCCATTTCCCACTGAATGATCATAGTGCCCTAGTTAAAGGTCATATGTGATAGCTTATTTCTGAGCTCTCTATTCTATTCTAGCCTACATTCATCTTTATGCCAGTACCATGCTGTTTTATTGTAGGTTTTTAATAAATTTTGAAATCAGGAAGTGTGAGTTCTTCAGTTTGGTTCTTTTATTTCAACATTGTCTTAGCTATTCTGGGTCCCTTGAGGTTGCATATAAATTTTAAGATAGTTTTTTTTCTGCTTTAAAAAATTTTTTTATTAGTACACATTTACAGTGCATCATGATTACATTCATTCTTTGCAGTTGGCACGAGTACATTAAAAATCTTAATTCTTTTTTTATTCCGTTTTCTCCACTCTCTTAGTCCCTACCCTTTGATAAAAATCTCCATGTTTTCTATTTGATCAGTCAGTGCTTGCTAGAGAAACAGATTTAATACAAGCTATACAGATATATAAGAATTTAGAGATTGGCTTACAGTGTCCACCCACAGAGTCAGGTGTGGAAGAGTCTAAAAGCTCTGTCTGCATGCTAGAGATCCGAAGGATCCAGTCAAAAGTTGGGGGCTCAGTGTAGTGTCCTGTGGGAGTCCATATCAGCAGGCCAAAAGGTGTGCAATGGAAGGCTGAAGAATCCTTGCTGGAGGCTGAAAAGTCCGTGCTGGAAGCCAGGGGATGACATCCAATGGGAAGGCAAAGACTGGAGCTCCTCCAAAGAAATGGAAGTGAGCCTTCCTTCTTCATATCCTCTCTACACCATTCAGATGACCATCTCCACCAGGGCGGGTCTTCTGTCTTCAGTAAATCCCCTCAGCCACACTCAGAACTGCTGATTCAATTTAGTAGGTTGTTTCTTACGCAAATTGACACAATCAGTTAACTGTCACACCAATAATAAAGTGGAATTTTATATTTCTGCAAAAAAAAAAGTCATTGCATTTGTTGCCTTGTTCTTGTTTGTTTTGTTGGCACTGGCATTGGAAAACAGGGTCTTATGCACTCCAGGCAAGTATACTACCACTAAGTTACATTCCCAGTAGTTTTCTTTTCGAAATTTAAGATAGGCTTTCAGTAATTTGCTGAAACTAGAGATCCTCCTGAAACTAGAGATCCTCTTGCCTCAGCTTCTTGAGTAGCTGGGATTACAGGCATGCCCCATCATCAAGATTTTGACAGGAATCACATTAAATCTACAAATATCATTGGGCATTGTATTAGTCAGTTTTCTTGTTACTGGGATACAATACTTGGCAGCCTCAATTTAATGAGGAGAGGTTTCAACTGGCTTATCATTTCCAGGTATTTAACATATGGTCAGGAAGCTCTGAGATAGAAACATCACGGTGGAAGAAGGGCATAGAAAATAAAAGTTTCTTAGTTCTTGGTGGCTCGGTAGCAGAGTAGGAGAACCATCTCAAAGAGGAAGGCGTGAGAGCCGGAACAAGACCACTAGGCCAGGCCTGCATGGCCCACCCAGAGATACCCAGAAACGTACTCCATCTCTCCACTGAACGAACCCTAAAATCAACAAGCTAACACTCCATCCTAAGCACCACACCCAACCCCCGCCAACAAAGACATCGCCTTAAACCATACTTAATC
>RJWT010036102.1:0-13353 GCA_004365215.1 Cuniculus paca | reverse complement strand
ACACAATTCAACTGTTACTGAGTTGTACTATGACATGTACATCCTCCATTATGGGTTTTGGTCAAAAAATTTGTGAAACCATTGATCTGTTGCTACGATAAACTAATATTACTAGAATATTACATGCAACAAGAAAGGGGCCTTGTTGTGTTCTGAGACCTAGCTCATGTATATCGTCATGAATAAGCATCTCCAAACCAGTGATACAGCCCAGTCCTTAATTTTTCAAACATACTAATCCTGCAATATTCTTCCTCACTGCCATTTCCAGAGCCCATTACATTCTTCATGTCTGAGTCATGACACATGCTATTTTCTCAGACTAACAAAACTTTCAAATCATCAAATCAACGGATGTCTTTTCCCCATTACACTTTGTTGTAAAATTATATGATAAGCACTGCCCACCTTCTCACTTGAAGGCATAATTCTATTTTCACTTTACGAAAAATTCTACCTACACTTCTGCATGGCAAAGGGGGAGGGGAGCAAAAAAAATTATAGGATAAAGTGCAGAAGTATAGAAAAAACATGAAAAATTACAGAGTGAATATGCAGAATATGGAAAAATAAGGCTCTATATTACACGTTTAGCTTTTAGTATGCTTACATTACACGAAACATCTTAAACACCTAACAATCAGGATGCTATCTTAAAATTTAAAAGATCTTTTGGAGGATGACTTAAATGATCAATATTTATTTAACATGGGCCAACAGACCTAATACCTTCTTTTACTGTTCTTTATATGCCTCTTATGCTAGTAGATGTAATTTATAATCTACACCAGAGGTAATCTATGTTTCAACATTTCAAACACTTGATTATGTCCCAGAAGTTGGACTATATATATTTACATAAGTATCTGTATTATCAAAAAAATCTGTATTATCTTCAGATCTTTAAATACAATTACCATTTGTCTGCAACTATAACTTTCTTCTTCGGGGATCAAACTCACGACCCAGCGCTTGCCAGGCAGGCGCTTACACCAGTGAGCTAAATCCCTGGCCGGCTTTTCTTTTTTAAAGTTCTGTCTTACACGGAATTATTCACTAACATACCATAAAAGGCTCTGTTCTCTTGAATATAACATAATTTTTAGCATTTGGTTTATAAAACCTTTTTTAATTCAACCATAAGGTAAGCAGGTAGGAATATTACCAATACATATTCTCAGGCTTAAAAAAAATAAATCTTGCTTTTCTATTCTCACTTAAAGTATCTTATACCACCTGCTATCAATCAGGCATCTCTAGCCAACCCCTAATTATTTGAGTTGACAATCTAAGAACTATTCTTTAGCAGAACTCCTTTCCACATCACTTTAACCCTACCTGAAAGTGAACCGCAGAAGGTTCCAACTTTTCCAACTCTAGAATGTGCAAAACAGGAGAGAACCCGACGGCAGTTGCTTGCTTGGGTTTTTTTGTTTTGTTTTAAGCCAACTTAAACTCCCACAGAGCCCAAAATACTTAAAATTCCAACATAACCTTCATACTTTCTGTACAAACCGTGCTTTCTTAAGCCTCAACTTTTCCAACTGTAAAAAGTTTACTCTGAACCGATGAAAGCAGCTGCCAAACCACCTGAAGACCTCTGACAGAAGCCCATCAATAACAAACCAAAAAGGAACTTTAAACTGGCGTAACTTTATTACATGGTATCAAGGCATCTTCAATAATGCACTAACAGCATTATTAACTTTAAGTATTACTAAATTGAAAGAGGATTTTGGAGCAAGAAATACACCAGTGCTGGTGTCTGACTACAAAAGGTGCAAACACACTTAAACATTCCTTTACCAGGTCCTACTAGGATGTCGCATGCCGTTTTTGTTTCTAGCCCATCCTGCCAAAAGCTATGGCTGATCTTTGGGGGTGCTGCAACTTGGGGTCCCCAAAGTACTGCTTTATAGTAGCCAGAACACAGAAAGCCTCCTCCAAGGCGCCCCGATGCTTTATTCCGCGCGAGGCTCCGGGCGCTGCTGTAAGGAGAGCTTTGCCCTCGCAGCGGTCCCGGCCACGCTGGTCCCCGGCTGAGACGAGCAGGCGCCAGAGTCGCCCCGAAACCGCTTCCCACATCCAGGTGGAGGCAGCCCCGTCTCCCCGACCCCACCTAGCGCCCCTCTCCTGAGAAGCCTTCGGTCTCCGAGCAAACACCTCGCACGGCCACACCCAACAGGTGGGCAGCAGAAAGCCGCGGGCAGCCGGGCGCCGAGCCCAGGCCAGGCCGCGCACGCACGGGGCGGGAGGACAGCGAGGCCGCGGCCTGAGGCGCTCCGGGTCCCTTCCGGCCGCGAGAGCCACCCTCTCCGGCCACGTCCAGGGGGCCCGTCCCCGCCGACCTTACGACTCACGCCACTCACTGCCACGAGCGAAACCCGGGCCAACCTAGCCGAAGCTGGGACTCCCACCGCCACGGCGCTCACCGAAGCACCCGCCACCAGCAGCGCGGCCGCCTGGACTGGGACGCGGCGCGCATGCGTCGCAGTCCCGGCGGAGCGGGGTCACGTGGTTGGCGGCGCGCGGGCCTCGCCCTCCCCGTCCCCTCCCCCCCCCCCCGCCGGCGCGCGCGAGGGTGTCTGGGGCTTTCACTGCCTGACCTGGCGGCGGTCGCGGTCCCCTGGCGGGTACGCACACCCAAGTAAGACATCGGTGTTCTTCCTCGGCAGGTTTCCAAGCGTTTTCCCGATGCCCAGGTTTTGTCCCTAACAGCTTACCTGAAAATAGGCAGAAATCCACCCTTAAACCTGCAGAGCTGCTTATGGTATGGGCTCCTAGCGCACGGAGCTCTCCTCCAGGTGAACCAGCCCAGGACTCAGGAGTTGGAGGGACGGACTCCTGGCGGGGGGGGGGGTGCTTGTGACGCTCAGAGAGAGCCAGCTTTGTGTCGACAGTCTTAGAGGCCCACTTCAGTTGCACCTCCATCCCCTACTTTTAAAAAGCAAAATTGTTTTTCTTTTAAATCTGGTTTCTCGATTTGTGCTGGTATTGTTCGGACGATTGAATGCAGATGTCTTGCGCTCTGGGTGAATGATTTGGGGATGACAATGCGCAATACGTGTATCATTGTTGCTCCCTAATGGATGTGTTTTGAAATTTTGTTTTTGTTTGTTTCCTTCTTCGTCTTCTTTTCGTTTTATCCTTGAAATAAAATGGATTAGGAAAAAAATAATAAATCTAGCTTCTCATTAAGGTTCGGTTACATTGTGCTGTGTTTACTCATCACTTACCAGGCAGTTTGTTCAAAGGTCAGTACTATCAAACTGGACTCCAGCTGCCTTTTCCAGAATGAGTCTCAAGAGGTATTTCTGGTCCACAGCCCTACTAACCGCTAGTGCTTTCAGCAGGATGTCAATGTCCAGATACAGTTAGCAGACTCAGTCTTACTTTCTGCCTTTCACTTTCATCAAATTTCACCTACATGCAATGTTCCCTTTTCATTTGCCTATCCTGTTCTTCAAGCTAACTTTTTGGGGTTCTCTGACAATACAGGTGTGCTTTCAGCAGGTTTAGTCAGTGTGGTAGTCAGGGCAAGGGAAACAGTTCAATGCAGGACACATAATTTGGGAATTATTTTATAATAGTCACCCGAAAAGTCAAACACACAAAGAGCAGGAAATCTGTCCACACACTACAGACCCCAAAAAATCCAGCCGAGGATCCGGATCCCATGGCAATATCCTGCATGAGTCCAGCTGAAGACCTAGAGCCCACAACAATGTCTTATTCAAGTCTGTATCACAGACCTGCGCTGGGAAGGCCCAAAGGTCAGCAAAGGAGGCTGGAAAGTCTGTGCCAGTGGGGCGAAGGATCTGTCCCAGAAGCCTGAGGGCTATGCGCTGGAGCCAGGAAGAGATGCTCAAAGTAAGGACCAGGGCTCGCCCGAACAGTACCACAATCATCCTCAGCGACAATGAGGTCCCAAGCTCCGATGATGAGAACACCTGAGTTCATATCAGAAAGCAAGCATGACAAGCTTCTCCTGGAGATTGAATGGTACACCATCATCCCCTCCAGAGCCAGGAAATGGTAAGTTAAGGACCAGAGATCCCCCAAAATGAACTGCAGCCATGCTTAGGGACAACGAGGTCCTGAGCTCCTCTGACAATGAGAACAGCCTAGTTCATGTCGGGAAAGAAGCTGGACAAGTTC
This sequence comes from Cuniculus paca, assembly GCA_004365215.1. Classification (NCBI taxonomy): domain Eukaryota; kingdom Metazoa; phylum Chordata; class Mammalia; order Rodentia; family Cuniculidae; genus Cuniculus; species Cuniculus paca. The sequence goes on along the minus strand of RJWT010036102.1, from coordinate 9,195 downwards.
CTCCAGGAGAACCAACAACAACCAGGAGAACTAACAACACTATTCCTTCCTCTCCAGTTCTCGTTTTATGTTGGCAACAATCCTCAGATGGGCCATCCGTGCCCAGCGTTAAGCTGATTCAGTTCAGCCAGCTGTTACGAGTTGACCACCAGTTGTCAATCCACCATAGTCAGTAACTGTTAAGCTCTGGGAAGGAGCAGCCCACGAAGTGATACAACTGAAGACCAGTAGCTTTGACTGCCACAGGCTTCATCGTTTTTTAGTTTGGTTTGGTTTGGGTTTTTTGTTTGTTTTTTGAGACAGGGATTCACTATATAGTCTAGGCTGGCCTCAAACTTGTGTTGATCTTCCTGCCTCAGCCTCCCCAGTGCTGAGATTACAGGTGTGCTTCACCATTTGAGGCTTTTCTCCTCTTCTGTTTCCTTCAGTCTCTCCTAAAGTGACAGCAAGTTCTTCATCAATAGATAAGATTATTCCTGAGATCCCATCATCTCTAATATCCATTTGTAAAATTCCTGTTCCTTCAACTTCATTTACTGGAGATTCACTGTTTCCTTTATCTTGTTTCCTACATCTTTATAATCAAGCAGTGCTTTTGTTATCATCCTGCTTAAACGCTTCCTGTTTTCCTTCACTGTTTATAAGAAAAACCTAAAGCCCTAGCATGAAACATGCAGTCTTCCACAATCACACTCATCTTCTCATGGTTTCTCCTTCCTGGAACTCTCTAACCACGTGTTCTGAATTATTCAGTTGCCTTTTCCTCTGCCTGGAATATGGCTCCTATCAGTGAACCTGAATTAGCCTTAGTTGATTTTAATGGAAATTGTTTATCACAATTCTAAACTTTAGGAAGAAAACAATATATCCAGTTCTGTCGTTTAACGTGGTAAGAGCTAAAAGTATTTAAAGTCAAGCAGTGTCAAACAGAACAAAGAGACAGATGGGGAAAGATACTATTTATTAGTGCAATGTTTTTCTTCTACTTGCCTCTTTAGATCAACTGTCTTTCTCCAGCATGATCCGTTTCTTGGAGTCTGACCCGTAAAGGCTACATTAAAGGTAAAGGCTACATTAACGAATTTCCTTGCTCCTTGGTTTCTGGTTGGTTCTGGTCAAGATTTCTGACCATAGAAGAAAGGATTGAGGTCAGGGTCTCTATTTAGGAATCTCAGTTTGTTTGTTTATTTTTGTCTTTTTGAGACAAGGTTTCACTATGCAGTTCAGACTGGTCTTGAACTCACTTTGTAGCCCACACTTGGCCTCAAACTCCCAGCAATCCTTTAGCCTCAATCTCCCAAGTGCTGCGATTGTAGGCATATGCCACCACACCCAGTTTTTCTTTTTTCTTTCCTTTTTTTTTTTTTTTTTTTTGAGACAGGATCTTGCTCTGTAGTTCAGACTGGCCTTGAGCCCGGGAGCCCAGATTTCCCTAAAGTTTAGGCCTAAACCCTACATTTGTAAATAGTCCCTTATCAACCATTTCTCAAATCTTGATATTGTTATTCTATCTCCTTTCCTTCTGGGATCCTAACCAATTAAGAACAAAATATTTCTTGGGATACCCAGGGTTAAACACAAATTCTTTCAGTTATTCAATATAAAGTTTGTTGTTATTCTCTTAAAAATGTAGCATGCAAACCAGACATGATAGTGCATGCCTGCAATCCCAGCACTTAGGAGCATGAGGATCACCATGAGTTCGAGGCCAGCCTGAGCTGCATAGTGAGTTAAAGACCAACCTGAACTACATAGCAAAAACCCTGTCTCAAAAAAGCAAAAAAAAAAAAAGCACAAATGTAGCATTCAATAAAAAGTATGTTAAACACCAAATGGCTCATTTAATTTACAGAATATATTTGCTCTAGGGAATTGAATTTGCTCACTTACATTATAAATAAATCCATCATTAATAAATGGTGGCAGTTCTTCTATTAGAAATATTCGTATTTCTATATTTAATGTTTCTCCTACTGACAAGGCAGGCAAAACTATAACAGTGGCTCCAGGAAATGTAAATCCAGCTGTAACCTGAAGCTTGTTTCCTCTTTACTATTACTTGGTCTTTAAGATTTAGTTCAAATAGTTTCTCCTCTGCTCAGTTTACCCAAGAGTCATTTATTCGGATCCCATGCAGCTCCTATTTCTGGATAATTAATTAAATTATTACTTTGTGCCATGTTTTCACAGCTACAGAACTGTCTAAATGAAAGAAATATTTGCACTTTAATCTCTAATCTTTTTCTTTTTCCATTTTCTTATCTTGGATTTTTGTGTTTCTCTTGACACAGGATTAAGAAACTGTCTGTAATTGATCTTAAATTGAGCAAGTCTCAAGAATCTTTTTTCCGCTAGGAAAAGGACAGAATTATTTTGGCCTAGATGGCCGAATTTGAGGCATATTTATTTCTCATGATGCCTGAGATTTTCGGGTTCTTCTGTGGATCCTGAAGGAACAAAGAGGTACTGAGAGGGAAAAGGGGGATCAGGAGGAAGGGATTACCTTAAGTAGAAATTTTATGACCAAATACAAATGGCCAGAGTACAGATTCTGACCGTGGACTCCAGCAATGCAAGCTTAAAATGCTAGAGAGGCTCAGTGGCCTGATTCATAGAGCAGTCCAATCCATACACAGGGATGCTGAGACCAACAAGAATCTGCAGAACTAAGGCTTTTTTTCCTTCAGTATAAATGGCACAGTAATCCCTATCACATATTCAGATATCTTAGAAAAGGGTAAAATCAAAAGTGATCCAAAAACTGCATGACCCACAAATTAATAATATCAGAAATGAAAGAATGGTTGTTACTGCAATAGCACTATATTTTTTCCAAGCAATCCCACCACCGTTCAGTATTTTTTCAGGGTTTTTTGTTTGTTTGTTTGTTTGTTTGTTTGTTGTTTGTTTTGAGACAGGATCTCACTATATAATTCAGGCTGGCCTTGAACTCACTATTTAACCCAGGTTAACTCAAATTTGTAGCGATCCTCCTGCCTCAGCCTCCCAAATGCTAGGATTACAGGCATGTGCCACAACATCCACCCAGAGTATTCTTTTTATCCCTTATAGAAGAAATTGCTTACCTTTAACTAGAGGCAGAACAAATATGCATGGTAAATATTGTACAGGCCATGAAATGCACATCTCAGTTGGACTAATACACAAAGCATAATTCCTATGATGCTGTGCTCTGGAATTCATTACTAATTTTTTTTATCCATTACTAATTTGTGTCACAGCAATTCTAATGGACTACTCCCAGCCAATGACATATCCCATGTAAGGGATATTTTTCTGGCTCATTCCTGGAACATGTAGGACTCTTCTGATAGCAATTTTGAATTCTGGCTGGAGGAATTCTATACTAGGAATTGAACCCAGAGCCCTCACACTGATCAACAGCTCCAGACATTTTTTATTTTGAGACAAGGGCTTTCTAAATTGTCCAGGCTGGACTTGAATTTACAATCCTCCTGCCTCAGCCTCCCAGAGTGCTGAGATTATAGGCATGCGCCACCACGCTTGGCTGTATTCATTCTTGCCAGAAACGTCTTTCCTTCCCTCTGTTCTATGACAAAGTCAACACTATATGAATGAAGCCACTCTCAGCTTTCTTCAGTCTCTCCCTGCTTTTTCTCATAGACATTTTCTTCCAGAAATCTTGTGCACATCTAATCTTATTGTGACATGTGCTTGTTTTGAGAACCCAGATTAACACAAAACCTCATCAATGTAAATGTGACATGTAGTGCAGTGTGTTTTCTCCTGGTTGATTCCATTACCTTCCATATATATCTCAGTGACTTCTGCAGTGAACGTTTTTTAATTGGCTTAGTTACTCAGCATCTGAAAGCCCTTCCCCTGTTTACATTTTTTTTTTCTTCTTTGGTACCGGGGATCGAACTCATGACCTCACGCTTGCCAGACAGGCGCTTGTGCCACTAAGCTATATCCCCGGTCCTTCCCCTGTTTAGAGCATCTCCTTCTGAAATAGAACCTTTTTCCCACTGTAGAAGGTAAAATTCCCAGATATTATTTTCCTAGACACACCCATGCTTAGACATACAGAGACAGGCACATGACTCGGGCTACTTCTACCAAGCCTAACAAGTCTTGGAATCATTCATGAAAACATATGTAACATTCAGACTCTTCTAAATGGTTTGTTCAGAGAAAGCAGCTACCCTCATTCTCCAGTGGCATCAGGGTTAGCAGTTTATGGCCAGCACCCAGTGTGAAAAGAGGATGTGGTATCAGGTGTGGAAGCCGTGGTGTCTGTGCCCTGCAATGACGGTAGGTTGTGTTTTCATCGGACCAGCTCTTCTGTGCAGTGTAGGCGTTCTTCTTGGCTATCCAACTTTCCCTTTCTCAAAAAAATTTGTATAATACCAAATCCATTTTATAACCTCTATTCATATATATTTATCATACAGACATGAACACAAGGTAACGGTTGCAGAAATAAAAGTTAGATTGGGCACGGAGGGAAGAAAGGTTGCAGCTACTATCAAGACATTTTTCTGGTGCTCATGGCAGTAAACACCTGGTATAAAACGATCGAGTGTAGCCATCTAGGATAACATCCTACTGAAGGAAAACCTTTCCACAGAAGTATGTTGACAGTACTAATTTGTACTAACAGCAGACAACTCAAAGGGAATGAATGACAAACTCAGACTGCTAAATTCTTAGCTTAAAACAGACACCAAAAAACAAGGACTTGATATTATGGTACGAGAAGGATTTTTTACTACTTGCACCCTTGAGGATAAAAGAGCCAAATATACCCGGGTTTTGCCTACATGTTGCTAAATTACAGGATTAGTTGAATTCATCGTCATGTCAAATCTTTTGTCAAGATTACTCAAGAAAGAAAAAGGCTGAGGCGACCACACCATGGGGAGAGTTCCTTCGTCTTCTCTGTGACATTTTTGCTGCACCCATTGGAAGGTGGTTGTAGTTTTGGCAATGAGCTCCCAGAGAGGCAGCGTGGCTCCTTCCATGATGCAGAAGACCTGAATGTGTTTACTTTCCAAAATGCCACATCTGAGAAGAGAGGTCAGCCCCAGAAAACTGATGAAAACTGCATGATGGAGTATGTCAGCATTGTAAAGAAGTTCTTGAATGGCAGGTAAAATACAGCAAATATAAATCATTATCAAAACCTAAATAATGTGTTAAATGTTTACAAAAGACAGTGAAGAATTCTTACCACATAAAGTGTAGACCATATGCTTATGAACTTGAAGCCTGTACAAAATGTGTGAAAAAAGACATTGGCAAGGATTTAGCTCAGTGGCATAAGCACCTGCCTGGCAAGTGAAAGGTCCTGAGTTCGATCCCCAGTACAAAAAAGAGAGAAGACATTGTTATTCCATTCAATCAAGAACTAGAAAATATTGAAAATAAAGATTCAGTCATAAAAGAAGCTTCAGAAGAAATGAAGTGATGATGACCTAGATTTTGATATTGATTTAGATGACACAGATGATAATCAAGTGGATTACTGTAACTGTACTAAAAGTCAGTCTAAGAATGTAAAAATTTGATCACCTTTTGCCTTTAATGGTGTCACGAAAAAATACTGTGAAATCCCAATGAGGAAATCAGAAAAAGCTACATAAAATAGGCAAAAGTCACATATGAACAATATAAATTAGGTATGATATTTATATAATTATAAAACTTTCATCCAGAATTGTGTAAAGCAAAATTTTCAGTCGCATATATTAAGATACCTGCCAAAAAAGCAGATAACATTGGGGTATCATACTGAACTTCATGGGAATTACTGAGAAGAATTTATTACCTAATATTAAAATAAATCAGATTCAGAATTGGTGCTTGATGCCTTTCCGTGAGCCAGGCTCTGCCATGGGGATGGGGAAGAGACTCAACAAGAAGCAGAACCACACCTTCCCCAAAAAAAGAATTGGTGCTTGCATAAGAGCTATCTAATATAAAATTAAAAAGATTATTATAACTAGTCTATAAAAATTCATCAATGGAAAGTAACTTTTGATGATTGATCTCAAGTAAAATGTCCATGTAGCCAACACCCCCTTACTTGTTTTATGCTTGTTAGAAAGCAAAAAGTTTATTCTTTAAAAATGAGTTTTATCTGAGGAAGAGAGACAGAGAGAGAGAGAGAGAGAGAGAGACAGAGAGAGAGACAGAGAGAGACAGAGAGAGAGAGAGAGAGAGCCTAAGTAAATGGAATAGGCACATGGAGTAATCTTAACTCTTAGGTTCACTGGCCTCACCCATCAGAGGTAGCGCCTTCTCTCAAAGCTGAAGAAACTGTTGTTAGCTCATTTAAAAGTCTCTTTGTACTTCACCTAAAGGAGTTATCATAGAAAAGGAGGCCAATTTCCCTCATTCCCTATTCCCACCATTCATCTCTTTTCTTAAAAAAATTTTTTTCTGTTCTGTGTGTCAAATTTATTAGAAATTTAAATACAACGCTTTCTAAGGAACTCAGCACCCTTTGTTAGTTGGCTTTAAAATGTGTAACAGGCAGTTCTCACCCTCCTGCTCTCCAGGAGCAGTGGAGATGCCCCACGGTCCCTGCTGTTTTCTCTAGTGAGGTGGAGCGGTGGTGTCCAGAGGCGAGGGACTACCCCTGTCCCAGGGAAAGAAAGATGAGATCTGGGACATCAGAGCCCTTGCTGCGGAGCTGAGGGGCCTCCAGCAAACTGCCCCAATCCCTTCCCTGGCTCCCCTGCTCACCCTCCTGCCCTACTGGGGAGGGCAGAAAATGCCTGTGAAGAAGAAAAAATTCTCTGGGGTGGCAACAGCCAAAGAGGAAGACAGAGGCCTCAAAAAATCTCCCGCTCTTGGGGATCCCAGCACCCGGCTGGACTAGCAAGGAGTGCCTGGCTTGGTTTCATGAGCCTGCAGGTCCTGATGAAGTTGGAGGGCTGGAAGGAATGGAAACTTTCTCTGAAGACACTGGTGTTGAACCTGAACCTGGAAATTGGTGGCATTAAATCTGTATAACAATTTTGGCACTGTGACCATTTTAACTGTACTGTTTCTTCTTACCCAAGAACAAGAGATAGCTTTACTGTTTTGTTTTTAATTATTTTATTTTATAGAAAAAAGGCAAAACAAAATTTCGTAACAAGATAATATGAGAATAACAATAGTTAATGCATTGCATATTGTTCTCTTTAAAGTAGTTACTCAGAGTACAAGGTGTGGGCATAAAAAATTGTCCAACCGATATTAGCACAAACCTTCCTTTTCTATGACTTAAGAGACACTAATAGTATAACTAAGTTCCACTTTTTTCTCCCTTTTCCCTTGCTTCCTTTCCCCTTTCCCCCATCCTAGTTCCTTTTGTTTTTGTTTTTTGAGACAGAGTCTTGCCATGTAGCTTAGGCTGCCTTGAACTCACTGTGTAGTCCTAACTGGTCTCCAACTTGGGGCTGTCTTCCTGCCTCAGCCTCCCAATTATAGGGAGCCAAGCTTATAGATGTGCGCCCCCAGGCCCCACTCTTTCCATTTCCTGATACCCTCTTGTGTCTTCTTTTATAGCATACTGTAGTTTTCAATAAGGAAAAGTAGGGGCCAGGGATGTAGCTCTGTGGCACAGATGCCTGTGGCACAGACGGCAAGCGCAAGGTCCTGAGTTCAATTCCTGGTACAAAAAAAAAAAAAGGAAAAGCAAATGGAAAAGATTAGAGAACACCAGCGTGTACCAGATAGTCACCAAAGTGAAAAATCTTCCAATACAAAAAAAAGGGGGAAACTATATACCCAGTTACATTCAATGAAGACGCAGCTTTCTATCACTCTTGGCAAGGATTAATTGGTAATGGCACTACTTTTCAGCAGTGTGAAAATCTCCTGAGAAATTCTGTAATTTACTACAAAAGACAAGGCTTTCATCACTAAATTTTTGCGCAAATCACAGTTCTAGATATCATAAATAAATTAATTTTAAAAAATAGATAATCTTCACTATGTTAAACACAAAAAGGGAACGTAATGCAGACAATTATTGATTCTCTCACTGGCTAATATCAGGGGAAAAAGATTGCATTTTAAGTGTCAGTTTGTAGCTTGCTATTTCTATAGCAAGAGAATTTATACTTTGCAAACTTATGGTGATGAAAATATGGGTAATACATGAAAAAGTATGTTATAGATAGCTTGATATATATATATGTGTGTGTGTGTGTGTGTGTGTGTGTGTGTGTGTGTATATATACACACACACACATTTCAATGTACTAGTTTAAACAGCCAGCCATGGTTCTAATAGCTTGTTTAGTGAGAATATTGGAGTGAACCTTTCACAGGCTATCAGGGACCTGGCCAAGATCTCCACCTGCCTGTATGAGGGGTATGGTGAAAGGGTGAAATAAGAAACAGAGACAAATTTAGTAATGCCTGATGGAGAGGCTGGGATGTCAATGCCTTAGGATGGCAGAGACCAAGATACTCCAAACCAGTCACTATTTATTGGGTGTGTACAATATAGGAGGGCTAGCGGAAGATTCAAGGTGGGTGGAAGATGCAGAGGCTGATGACTCAGCAGGCAATGGATAATCCTGGAATGACTCAAGAGGGTGGAGATGATCTTATGCTAAGAAGGATCTTGCCCTGGAGTGTTCTTTTTCATCTTAGTAGTTTTAGTTTAGTATTTTTTTTTTTTTTTGCGGCACTGGGAATTGAACTCACGACCTTGCGCTTGCCAGGCAGGCGCTTAGGCCGCTGAGCTAGATCCCCGGCCCTAGTTTTAGTTTAGTCTTAAAGTGGGAGAGGTGGCCCATCCCAAAAGAGTTAACAGGAAATCTCCAAAGGGTGATACCATAATCCCAAGCCTCCCTTTATCTCTCAGGAAAGTCTGCAAAATTAACCATTGTGAATTTGTGGACCCCATCAACAGACAACCTTCTACTCACCTATCACTGTCTCCTGACTGCCAGGCACATTCCCTTCAGTAGGAAATACACAAGTGGAGGGAAAGAAAAAATCATTGAAAAGCATTGTAGTTCTCTTTGGTGAAGGAGGCAGGGGTAGATTCTCCAGTCGATATAGGTATTATGATTTTAGGGCTGACACCAAAGTTCTTGGAATATGGGGAGCCCAATTATTAGAGGCAAAGAAGGTACGGTTAGATAGTAGGGAACAGAACCTTACAGTTATTGAATGGACTGACTAGCAAGGATATTTATCAGACCT
>RJWT010036101.1:0-13314 GCA_004365215.1 Cuniculus paca | reverse complement strand
TCCTTTTTTATGGCAGAGTAGTGCTCCATTATATTTTTTAAAAAAGCATCTTCTTTATCCATTCATTGGATGATGGGCATTTGGGCTGTTTCCAAGACTTAGTTATTACAAACTATGCCACTGTAAACATAGGTTTGTATATATCACTGTGGTATGATGCTTTTAATCCTTTTGGGAAGATGCAAACAAGGGAAATAGCTGGGTTGAATTTAGTTTTTTGAGTAATCTCCAAACTGACTTGCATGGTGGTTGCACCAGTCTGCACTCCTACCAAAAATGAAGAAGAGTCCCTTTTCCCCCACAACCCCACCAGCATTTGTTATTGGTTAGTATCTTGATAACAGCCAATCTTTGTGGAGTGAGATAGAATCTCAGCATTGTTTTAATCTGCATCTCTTCAATGACCAGTGATGTTGAACATTTTTTCGTATATTTATTTGCCTTTTCTGTGTCTTAATCTAAGAAGAATCTATTCATTTCAGATCCCAATTTTTGAATTGGGTCTTTAAATTTGGGTGAGTCTGATTTTTTTTACTTCTTTGTATAGTCTAGATATGAGTTCTTTGTCTGAGAAACAGCAGGCAAACATGTTTTCTCATATTGGGTTGTCTCTTCATTCTTTTGGTGGTTTCTCTTGCTGTTCAAAAGCTTTTTAATTAGGTGAAATCCCAGTTGTTGATTCATTGAAATAGTTCCTGTGCAATAGGGGTTTTGTTCGTAAAGTCTTTGCCTACACCTATGTCATTAATTCTGTTTTATATTTAGATTTTTGATCCATTTCTATTTTAGTTGAGTACATGGTCAAAGATATGGGTCTACATTTCATCTTCGGCATGTAAAAAGATAGTTTTTCTACTACCATTTATTAAAAAGGCTATCTTTCTTCTAGTAAAGGTATTTCCTACTTTGTCAAAAATAAGGTGGCTGAGTATGCTTGGAGTTGTTTATGCATCTTCTAATCTGTTCCATTGATCCTCAGGTATATTTTTTTGCCAGTACCAGACTGCTTTTATCCCAGTAGCTTTGTGGTATATTCTCTCAAGGAATGTGATGGCCCCTGCCTTTCTTTTACAGAATTGCCTTTGCTAGTATATGTCTCTTCTGGTTCCAAATCAATTTTAGGAATATTTTGTCTAATTCTCTAAGATATGCTGTTGGAATTTTGATCAGGATTGCATTAAATCTGTATAACAATTTGAAAATATGGCCATTTTCACTATATTGGTTCTTCAGACCCCAAAACAAGGACTATCTTTCCATTTTCTCTTCCCCTTTCATCTCTTCTCACAGTACTGTAATTTTCTATGTAAAAGTCTTTTATTTCCTTCATTAGGTTGATTGCTAGGTATTTCATTTTTTTTGGATGCTATTGTGAAAGGTGTTGTTTCCCTAATTTCTCTCTCAGTGAGTTTGTTATTCATGTACAGGAATGTTACTGATTTTTGAATATTGACTTTGTGTCCACATACATGACTGAATTTGGTTATTAAATCTAGAAGCCTTTGCTGAAGTTTGTGGTGTCCTCTATGTACAGTATCATATCAAATACAAATAATGATAATTATCTTCTTCTTTTTCTATCATTATTCCTTTTATGTCTTTCTCTTGTCTAGTTGCTCTGGCTAGTGTTTCCAGAACAATATTAAGTAAGAGTGATGACAGTGGACATTCTTGACTTGTTTCTGATTTTAGAGTGAAAGTGTTCAGGTTTGTCCACTTAGTATGATGTTGGCTGTGTTTTGTCATAAATGGCTTTTATCAGGTTGAGACAAAGTCCATCAATTCCAATGTTCTGTAGGGGTTTTTTGTGTCATGAATGGATGTTGTACTTTGTCAAACACTTTTCCTGCATCTATTTAGAGAAACATATGGTTTTTGCCTGTTAATATGATGTATTACATTTATTTACTTGCATGTGTTGAACCATCTCTGAATTCCTGGGATGAATCCCACTTCATCATGGTATATATTTTCTTGATGGTTTTCTGTATTCTGTTTGCCAGTATCTTTACTGGAGCTTTTTGCGTCTATATTCACTAGGGATATTGGCCTGTAGTTCTCATTTTTGGTTGTATCTTTCTTTGGTTTTGGTGTCATGGGAATCCTTGTGTACAGGAATGAATTGGAGAGTATTGCTTCCCTATTAATTTCATTAAAGAATTTATGAAGCAGCAGCATTAGATCTTCTCTGAATTTCTTATAGAGTCCAGCAGTGAATCAGTTAGGGCTTGGGCTCTTCTCTGTTGTTAAGTTTTTAATTATATCTTCAATTTCATTTACAGTTACAGGTTTATTTAGAATTTTTATATCTTCCTGATTCAGCTTTGTTAGGTCATATGTGTTAGGAATTTGCCCATTTTTCTACGTTTTCCATCTTATTAGAATACAAGTTCTTGAAGTAGGTATTGATAATCTTCTGGATTTGTGCAGGATCTATTGTGATTTCATCCTTTTTATTCCTAATTGCATGGATTTGAGTCTTTTCTTTCCTTTTTTCAATAACGTTGGTTAGTGTTTGTCAATTTTATTTAATCTTTCAAAGAACCAACTTTTCAATTCATTGATTCTTTGTATCATTTTCTTAGTCTCCACTGCACTAATTTCTGCCCTGATCTTTATAATTTACTCCCTTGTATAAAATTTTGGCTTCACTTGCTCTTCTTTTTCTAGAAGCTTGAGGTTCAACACTAGGTTGTTTATTTGAGATCACTGTTTTCCTGATATGGGTATTCGCTGCTATAAATTTCCCTTATAGAGCTGCTTTCATTGTTTCCCATAAACTCCAGTATGCTATATTGGCATTATCATTTTAATATAGAAATTGTCTAATTTCATCTGACCCATTGGTTGTTTGGGGGGGTATTATTTAATATCCATGCATTTATGAAGTTTCTGTGGCTTCTTTTGCCATTCCTTTCATTCCAGTATGGTCTGATAATACATAAAGGATATTTTCAATTCCTTTACATTTATTTAAGCAAAATGTATGAGCTAGTATGTGATCTATTTTGAAGAATGCCCCATGTGCAGCTAAGAAGAATGTATATTCTAATGTCATAGGGTGGAACACTCTGTAAACATCTACTAAGTCCATTTGTTCAAAAGTTTGCTTCAGTTCTAATGTTTCATTGTTGATTTTTTTTTGTTGGGTTGATCTATTTGTGACAGTAGGTAATTGAGGTTCCCCATTACACTTGTATTAGTGCTTATTTGATTTTCATGTCTGTTAATATTTGTTTTATATAGTTGGGTACACAGGTATTTGAAGCATATATATTTATGAGTGTTATCACATCCTCTTGGATTATCCCCTTTACAAGTGTGTAGTGACCTTCTTTGCCTCTCTTAATCAGTCTTGGCTTGAAATCCACTTTGTCTGCAAATAGTATAGCTACCCCTGCTTTTTTCTGAGTTTTCACATGGAGTATCGTTTTCCATCCTTTGACTTTCAGTCTATGAATTTCTTTTTGAATTAAATGTGTTTTCTATATGCAGAATATTATTGGGTCTTGCTTCTTGATTCATTCTACGAGTCTGTTTCTTTTGATTGGTGAATTGAGACCATTTCCATTGATAATTTAACTGATATGTAATGACTTATCTTTGTCATGTTATTTTTGTATTGCTGGTTCCCTTTATTCCCCCTTTGTTTAATTGCTTTCCTTGCCTGGTAGATTCATTCTGATGGGATTCATGGAGTTGTAGTCCTTGTTATCTTTCTAGCATTTCTTTCAGGACATTTTGGAGAGGTCATGAATTTCTTCAGGTGTTCTTTGTCGTGGAAGCATTTTATTTCTCCATCAACTTTGAAAGACAGTTTTTCTGGGTACATCAGTCTGGGTTGGAGTTTTGTTTTTGTTTTTTTTTTTCTTTTAGGGCTTGAAATACCTCACTCTGAGCTCTCCCTATCTTGAAATTTTGTGTAGAGAAGTCAGCTGTGATTCTAATGGGCTTTCCTCTATAGGTGATCTGTTTCTTTTCTCTAACAGCTTTTAATATTTTGTTCTTGTGTTAAACTTCTGGAATCTTGTCTGTGATATGCCTTGCTGTAGTTTGTTTTGTTTTGTTTTGTTTTGTTTTTTATCATGGCTAATTGGAGCTCTATATGCTTTGCTTATCTGTATATCAAATTCTTTTTCTCTGCTTGGGAAGTTTTCTGCCATTACTTCTGTGAACAGGTTTTTTTACATTGTTTGTGCTATCTCCTGCTTTTTCTTTTTTATTTTATTTCATTTTATTTTATTGAGAATAAAACCAAGCAAAATAAAACAGAATAAGGTCAATCAAAACAAGACAGTGTAAATGACACAGGATTTCAAAACAAGGTAATAAGAAATCAATAATGGTTACCATAATGCCTCTGTTGTCTTCAAAATACCTGCCCATACCTTCAGACATAGTAAAATCAAACAAAACAGAACATAATAGAACCAATAAAAACAACAATGAAAGCAATACAGGACTTCAAAACAAGACAATAGCAAATCCAAAATGGCTACCATAATATATCTTGTTATCCTCAAATAGCTGCCCATGCCATCAGATATAACAAAATCAAACAAGATAAAACAGAATAAACCCAACCAAACAAAACAATGAGAGTGATACAAGATTTCAAAGTGAGATAATAGGGAATTAACAGTGGCCACCACTGTCAGAAGGAGATCCCCATATATACTAAACTGCATATTGTTACCCTCTGAATAGCTGATCGGACTACCAGCTTTAGGTCTACAAAGTCAGTGAAACACTAAACCCTACAAGCATTAAATTGTGTTTTACTTCATTAGCTATTATCACAGTCTGTGTTTCTCCAGATCAGCCAATCGCTTATGGTGGTGGGGGAGAATGTTGGCTCTCCTTGTCTCCCTGCCCGCATGCCAGAAGGGGCTGGCATCTGGCTCTCCCCCAGTCAGCCTGCACATGGAGTCAACTCACAGAAGGTCTTAGCCTCTTGTTGACTTCTTGCTGTCCTCCCCAGCAGTCCACAGATGGGACAGACTACAGGAGAGGGCTGTTGTCTGGCTCTCCCCCAGTCAGACCATGCATGGCATCGACTCACAGGAGGTCTTAGCTTCTTGTTGCTTCTTGCTTTCCTCCTCCACAGTCCACAAATGGGACAGACTACAGGAGAGGGCTGTTGTCTGGCTCTCCCCCAGTCAGACCATGCATGGCACTGACTCACAGTAGGTCTTAGCTTCTTGTTGACTTCTTGCTTTCCTCCCCCACAGATCACAAGTGGCCTCTTGCTTTTTCCATTGACTCTGATCAATCTTATGTTTTTCTTCTTTGCCTCATCTAATAGCTGCTGGATTGATTTCTCATAGTCCCATGATATTTTTAAGAAATCTTTCCTTTCATGATCACTAACCACAATCCTGTCTTCCTGATATTTTGTCCTCACATTGGCTCTTTCTGCTGCATATACTTTGAATGGAATATTTAATCTCGTGGATGTCTGTTTAAATCTGTTTCATGGATGCTATTTCTTTCCTACATTGGACATTCATGATTTCCATCATTTTCCTAAACTCTTCTGTTTTTTATCTGTATCAGATCTAGTTTCATTAAGCATGTCTTTCCTTATGGTCACCATTCCTGTGGTCATCTGAGAAATTATTTCTGATTTGATTTTTTTTCTAGAGTGGTTCATCTGCTTTGTTACTTCCACTGTTACCACTTCAGAGAGTACAGGTGGGTGGTTTTCAAAGTGTTCCACCTCATTATTCCTTGAATTTGCTTTTGATAACCTTGAAAGCTGGGGTTGCATCTTGTTTAAGTATCCCCTCATTGTGTGTGTGTGTGTGTGTGTGTGTGTGTTTAGTTTAATTCCCAAGTTGATGATTGTAAATTGCTTATGGTAAATAGCTTTGCTAGTATTTAGAACCCTTAGGAAATGACTTCTTCTCAGAGATGTCTCAAGTATAGCCAGCTGTTGGGTTTTGAGACTGTTGCAAGATCTTTCCTCTTCAATTTATTGGGGCTGTAAGTTGCTGTTCTGTTGGCCCAGCCCCTGATTCTTTGGCACTGGTGTATAGTATTGTTTAGGTCCCTTAGGCCATCTCAATCTTTGCATACCAGGAAAAACAACTGATTAGAACAATTATATTACTTTGACTAATATAGTACACTCAGCAATAACAACAGCATCAAACAACCTAAAAAATGACAAACTGTGGTAGCTATTAATTTGCCACCTTTCACCATATGAACTAGATTAGTAGTTATATAACAAAATCTGAAATGAATCAGAGAATTGTATTCAGTAAATATGCTCTCAATATGGTGATTTCTCCTCAGCAGAGAAAATTTAAAAGGGGCTGGGGGGGAAATAGAGAAATAGAACAAGAGGAACAGATTAGAAGCAAGGCTGGAGGACAAAAGAAGATTATGCAAACTTTGGGAGACTGGTGAAAAAGACAGAGGGAAAGAGAGACGGAAGAAAGACAAATAGGGACAGAACAACAACAAAAAAACTAGAAACCTGTTCACACTCATATAAATACAAGAACAAACAATGAATAATAATACTGAACAAAACAAAAAACAAGAAAAAAAAGAAAGAAAACAAGAAAAAAGTGTCCTCTTCAAGATGTGTCTCTGTCATCACTGATAGACAACATGGGAAGACAAGATCCTGATCTGAGTTGATTGATCCCAGCAAAACAGCTGTAGCTTTAGCACAGGGTGGTGGATAATCCCAGCAACCCTGCACTTTTAGTTCTACTGAACTAAAGGTTTCTGGCTGTGAGGCTGGAACCAGATTTGTTCAGTCTGCAGTAGTCCTGTGCCTCTTGCCAGCTTGAACTCAGCTCCCTGACTTCCCACCAACTTGAACTTGACTCCCTGACCTGTCACTGTGAGCTGCTAGATGGAACTGGCGCACTGTTGCTCTGAGTTTTGAGCTCAGTTGATCTCTCTCCAAGATGACTACCAGCCAGTTGCTCTCTCTGGAGGGCGTCTGAACCCAAGTAACTCACCACTGCCATTTTCTATGCCCACTGCTCTGTTCCACGGGTGCATTTCTCTGTGGAGGCCTCTGGGGTCAACAGTAGTCATCATGCATCTGCAGATTCAAGCTACCCCTTTCACACAGTGAGTCTGGACTCAGAAAGAAAGTACTTCCTGCCACCTCTTTCTTCTTCTTTGAAGTCTCTCTCTTTGCTCTCCGCTTAGGCTTCAGTTCTCTCTTAAGACCTTTCCTGGGTTCCCAGGCAACCAATTTCCTCCTTTTTCTCTTCTTCAAGTTGCTATATTCCAGAATCTGGACACAAAATCTCAGAGAGACTCATTCTTTGCTGCTCACCACTCTGCCATCTTCCCGGAAGTACTAAAAATCTAATCTTAATCAACATTTCTGCTCAGAAGAGAAGAAGCTTATGATGCTTTAATGTTAAATAGCACTCTTACTGATGTATTTTCTTAATCCAATATTTCATGTTTGTTTTTAATCCCATAAATTGAACATTAGTATTTATTCTGTCATTGATGTTTAGTTTCCAACACGTTGTTAATTTAGTTGCTTATTTCTCCTTAAAATTCAGGTCTTCTAAGGTCATTTTCCTTCTTCATAAAAATATCTCATGTAAGAGTTCTTTTAGTGATGATCTGGTGGTGGAAAAATTCTCTTAATTTTTGTGTGAAAAGTTCTTTATTTCATTCTATTTTTAAATGATGTTTTTACTTCACAAACAATTCTATGATGACATATTTTATCTCTAGCAATTTAAAAATCATATTTCAATCTCTTTTCACTTCCATGTAGCTATTGAGAAATAACTGTCAAATTAATTGTTCTTCTTTTGTTGTAAACCTGTCTTTTTCTATAACAGATACTTTTTTTTTGTTTTGTTTCCACATTTGCTCAGTTAGTGTCTATGTATGTCTGGAATTTGTTGGGTGCCTGAATCTAAGAATGAGTCTTTTAATAAAGATACCAATTCAATTTGACCATTTTTATATAACTTAAAATATGTTCAGTTTCAACAATTTTCTTTTTAAATGTTGCCTCTTCTTCATTTTTCCTGCTGTCATTTCTGGCAATCTGATAATCTCACCCTATTTTCAATGTCTCCTGACTTCTTTTGTATGCTCCTTCTTTTTCAAGTCTTTTGTTTTTTATTTTTTATTTTTGGAAAACTGCATTTTCTCTAACTCTACTGATAATTCCTATGTCCTTTGTATTTGTCAGTCTCTTTCTATAGTTTTGTTTTTTGGTAATTTGTTTTGTTTTTTTAAAACAGGGTCCTACTATGCAATTCAGGCTGGCCTTGAACTCACTATTTAGCCCAGGCTGGGTTTAAACTCAAGCAATCCTCTTGCCTTAGCCTCCCAATAGCTGAAATTACAGGCATGTGCCACCACGCCTGGCTGTTTTGCTGATTCGTGTTCATAGTGACATATTTCTTTATGTTATAGGGAGAAGAGTGATACTAGATGTTCCATGAAACTTTACACATTGGAATTCATTGGAGGCCTATATTTTCAGTGTTTGTGTTTGTCTCTGCTAGGCACCTGAGAGCAATACCAATTTAAGATCTTCTAAACTACTGTACAGATTCTGGCAATTATGGCCCCAAGCCAATGTAGTTAGAAATTCTCAGAGGAAATATTTTAATATATTTGTTCCTCTTTATATTTTATTCATATGTCCCATATTGATCAGTAGTATATTTTACTGCAAGCTGTCTTCTATCCTCTTGGACAATACTTAAAATTGTTAACCTCAAAATGAAAGGAGTACATTAAAGAAAACCTAAAGGGTAGTTGATTAGAACATTGTATTTTTTTTTAATACAAAACTTTACTGGGATCTTGGGGAACACAATCCTGTGTGCTTTATTTGTATTGCAGGTTTCAAGGCATTGCCTAAGGCACTGAGAGCAGAATGAATTGATTTTAAAGTGCTTAGGCGGGCTCAAAGTATGAGCAAGGAAAACATGAAAGTTCCAACTCAACATTAAATATTTACATGGCAGTTAAGATTTAAAGACTTAGAAACTTAGGCCTGGGTATTCTTGCCAATGTGAATGGCAGGATGGTGTAGTATGGGTTCTGCACAAAAGAGAATTGCAAGGCTCGAAGTGAAAACCCTGGACGACAGGGCAGTGCTGCAGTACGCTGTCTTCCCTGTAAAAAAGGAGGGAAAGGATTTGCATTTGCTCATGTGTACATAAAATATCTGCAGAAGGATCCACAGGAAACTGAAAATAATGGTCGCCTCTCATGATAGGATAACACTGTTTTGTATCTCCAGTTTTGTTTTGTTTTTGCTTTTGTTTTTTGGGTTTTGGGGTTGTTTTTGTTTTTGTAGTACTGGGGACTGAACCCAGGGCCTTCATGCTGAGCTACATCCCCAGTCTTTTTTAATCTAATTTTTGAAATTTCAAGACAGGGTCTCACTAAGTCACTAAGTGGCCCAGGCTGGGCTCAAACTTGTGGTCCTAGAGTGCTGGGATTACAGGCTAGGATTTCAGTGTGCCACCATGTTTGAACCTCCTGACTTTTAAACAGTGAGACCGTATTATCTATTCACATGCACCAAGTGATAGATGAATGAAAAGTCAATGTGTAAATGAATGAGGGTGTAAGTGAGTGAATCCTTT
The DNA here is from genome assembly GCA_004365215.1 of Cuniculus paca. Taxonomy (NCBI): domain Eukaryota; kingdom Metazoa; phylum Chordata; class Mammalia; order Rodentia; family Cuniculidae; genus Cuniculus; species Cuniculus paca. The sequence continues at coordinate 3,709 of RJWT010036101.1, read as the reverse complement.
AACAGTATGTACCACTTCCTGCCTGCTGCCTAACCCCTCTGTTCTTCTTCCCTTATCTGTGATCTGAGGATCATGGCACCTCCTCGTTGGATTATTGTGAGTATTGAGTTAAGATAGGTAATTGGAACAAAGTTTAACACATAGTAATTATAAAAAAAAAGTTAGCTCTCATTTTTATTACAAGCCTTTTGATCTTGGGAGCTTACCTAAGTAAACATGGGCTTTGTATTTAGTTATAGCTGGATTTTAAACCAGGTCTCCTACTTATCCTCTATATGATATGTTTAAATTTCCCTTCTCTCAGTTTCTGTATGTATAAAATGTGAAAAAAGAAAAAGAATATGAATAGAATGACCATAAATAACTCAGCTATCTCACTGACTTGATATTTGTTGGTATTAGGTAATTGTTATTTATTTTTAGAAATAATAATCGTAGCATGTGTTGTTTTAATGAGGCTTTATAACTCACAAATACATACTAAAATATTTATGGATAAAAATATCCTATATTTGCTTCAAGCTAATGGAGGAGTAGATGGGGGAACAAATCAGACAGGAATGGCTATTAGCAGAGATTATCATAACTGAATGATAAGAGTATAGGGTTCAGCCATGCATGGTGGTGAATGCTATAATCCCAGCACTGAGGGGACTGAGGCAGGAGCATCCCTGTGAGGACAACCTGGGCTACGTAAGCAAGTTCAAAGCCAGCCTGCACTAAATAGCAAGAACCTGTCTCAAAAAAAATTACATATATATATATGTATTTCGTCAAACAATTCTCTCCTCTTTTATGTATGTTTTGTTTCTTTCAAAAATTATGTGATGTAAGCAAAAACTTTACAGTAGCATGTTTGCAGTAATGATGATGCAATAGACAGCTGTGGTAACTAATTATAGAACTGGTGATATAGTAGTGGTTACAGTATCATCATTATTTTTATTAGCTTCAGATAAATGGTCAAGAACAAAAACTGGTAGGCAAGGGGGTGGGATACCACTTTTTTTTCAGTATTGAGGATTAAACTCAGGGCCTTTGCACTGAGCTATAATCCCTGCCCCTCACTTTTAAAAATTTATTAGTATACCCCCAGTATTTCTTGAGACAGGTCTCACTAAGTTGCCAAGGCTGGGCTACAACTTGGGATCTTCTTGACTCAGCCTCCCAGAGTGCTGGGATACAGGTGTTTGCCACTATACACAGCAAAAAAAAAAAAGTTCTCCTCCTAAAGATTCCAAGTTATTAATATTTGGAAAGATGCCAACCCCCACAGCGAGAGAAGGCTGCACAGTTCTGAGACATAACATTCATGGCACTCAGCCAAAAACCAGAACCTGGACAATGGTAGACATCTCCTTCCATTGTTAAACATCAGCAGCCATTTTCAACCTTCGTTTTGAGTTTCAATTAAGTGAAATCAAAAAGGAAGGTTACTTTTTTGTATATCTACAAATTACCATCCATCTTTAGGATCAAATCTCTTGCTTCCAGCATTTAACCTTGAAGAACTGAAAGTAAATTTGAATGATTGATGTGGGGCCAGTTTGGAAGAGCCATTAGTATCCTTTTGAAGAACTGGTGATTTCGAAATACCCCCTTTAAAAAGTTTCTCCCTTATTTTTTACCCTTCCCACCTCTGTCTCCATGGAAATGGGGTCAGAGGTCACAGGGAGCTCACAAAGAGCCAGCGGCTCAGAAGAAAAATTCCCACTTAGAGATTTCAGCTGAAAGCTATAAACTCTTTTACAAAGACCAGCTGAGTCTTTTGGGTTCTGCAGTCTCTAAGGTTTTTTTTCTTTTTTACACTGATAAATAGGTGGCTTTTTGGTTTTGTTTTTGTCTTTTGGTGTGTACATGAAAGAAGAAATACTACTAAGTCAAGACTATTTTTGCATTTATATTTGTGTATCTTCTGTGCACGAAATCAAGCATAGAGACATTCTTTATTACATTATTTTCAATTGGATGTTTTTAAATACTAGCATACATGTGTAATTAAGCAATTACCACTAGTTTGCTCTCTGTCCTTTCAAGCTAGTGACAATACCAGATATTGAAGAAAAGAACATGTGAATTTATTCATTGCATGCTACCAGCTATAAATGATTCTGTCTAACAGACTGTCACCATAGAATAATTCAAAATCTTTTGGTTAAAAAACAAAGCTCAAGACAAGAATCATTGCTAACATTCTCTAATATGTTTTACAAATTTGTGTATAATTTGTTATTGGCTCCTTCATTCTTTTTACACTTTATTCAGTTATTTTTTCAGAAATCATTTGAAAATATCTGAGATTAACCAAATACCCCAAATACTTTCATCTATTTTATATGTTCTGTGTTATCATTTTATTCAATAGCAGACAAAAGTACTAATTGAAACAATATGAAATATAAATTCAGGTTTGAAAAATTCCTAGCAGATTATTCAATTTAGAACTAAAGGAATCTGTTTCAAATGATTCTTTAATCTTTTCTTCTCACCATGAATCTTTATAGTTCAAAGTTTATAGACTCGGCATTATTCCCAAGTACTTTTGCAAAATTTCATCATTACTCTTACATAAAGCATTCAGTTATTACTTTTAATCATCAATCACACAACTACTGTGAATTTTCCAGAACATAGTTTTAGCAAACATCAGTATCAGAGTTATCTCTTGGGAACTTTAATTTTCTCTCTCTCTCTCTCTCTCTCTCTCTCTCTCTCTCTCTCTCTCTCTCTCTCCCTCTTTTTTGTGGTCAGCACTCTAATGACGTTCCTTTTATTCCTTTCTGTTTCCTTTCTCTTTTAGCCCTTCTCATGTCTGTGCCGAGTCCTCCCTGTCCTGGGTTGAGCCCTTATTCCACTCTCCTCTGCTCTCAGAAGTGAAACAGAACATCGTGTTCTGAAGCTGCCCAGCACACATGCCTCAGGATGCTGCCAAGTTCACAGCTGACCAATTGGCCTACTTTAGCGGACTTGCATTTATAAAATTTACAACCCTTCATTTCTACCACTCTATCCTCACCCCATCCCTCGAGCACACTAAAGAGTGTGCCAAACGTACTGATAAATCAAGAGTCCTTTAGTTTTGTTGCAACAAAATGAACAGGCATTTCTTCTCCCCTCCTTGGCTCTCAGCCTGGCCGTTCCCTCCTGAATTGATGGAAAATATCAGTCAATGCAGTGTACAAAGACATGTGAAAGTGGCCGACTCAATCTAATAATTGATTTCAAAAGATGCACACTGACAAAATGATATGCTTTTCAGTTTTTGGAGCTTTGCACTTTTAAAGTAACTTTCTCCAAAAACAGATCCAGGCAAACCTGTCTTCTTCTGTATTAGGAAGAGAGAGCTAATATCTGACTTTTTCAGGGAGATCTTGTGTGGCAGATCCTACGGTGTTTCAAACATTACTTGTTGCAATTTGACTCTTCTAAGCTTTTTTCATAAATTCAAGACCATGTAGGAGAAGGCAAGGATATAATGGACTAAATTAATTTCCATGTGGGAACTGGTTTATTGTGGCTACTGATTTCTTACATTCTGTCTCCAGCACCATTTTCCAGGGAAATGACCTCTATTAAAGATAAATTCAGATTTCTATTAAGCAGGTAAAACATGATGCTCTTTTCATGAACAAGAATATAAAATTAGGTCCAAGACATGTATCTGTTTAGAATGAGAAAAGAAAACATGACAAATAAGACATCTGAAAAG
>RJWT010036100.1:0-13326 GCA_004365215.1 Cuniculus paca | reverse complement strand
CAAAATTGCTGTGCTTTTCAGATTTTGCTGATGTTAGATACAAATTCATTCATTCTTCCAACAAAATAAGACTAAACACAGTGAAGAGAGAATTATTCTTGATGTACTTTTAACTTCTCTACAAAACATATTTCCAAAAGCATAGCATAACTGATATACTGAGAGTATCTCTCTCTCACTCTTGCTCCGTGTGTGTGTGTGTGTGTGTGTGTGTGTGTGTGTGAGAGAGAGAGAGAGAGAGAGAGACAGAGACAGAGACACAGAAGCAGATACAAAATATAACAAAACCAAGTTTTTATGCACATGTTTAAGTGTCCTTCCTTCCTTCCCTCCTTCCTACTTTCCTTCCTTTCCTCCCTGCCTCCATTCCCCTTGCTTTTCTGTTCCTTATATTCTACATGGAAGCTGATTCGGAGAGCATCTTGGTATATAGTGGACTCCAGTGTTCATGGACTCTGCTCTGCGGGTTGGGGAGTCTAGGAGAAATGGTCTGGAATCGTTTCACTTCTCTTGGTCGCAGTGTGTGTCTACAACCCCTTGGATGCTACACGTCTTTGGCTTAATCACTGATTTGAAGTAAACAATGACATTCCAGCAAATATAAAGACAAAACTTCAAAACCTGAATTATTTTTATTTTATTCTCCTATGAGAACACGTAGACTTTTTATCTGTTTTTAAAATTTTGAAAAGCAAAGGATTGTAGCATTTGTGCCTGAAGATTGAAAATGTTAGTTATTAAATGAAACACTTTAAATTTTGAAGGTCTTTAAAATAATTTCTTCTTAAATGATTGCTTTAAAACTAAAGAATAAACATATAAAACAATGATTATTATTCACAGAATAGAATTAAAACAAATTAATTGTGTCTTATGGAGGAACAAATACGTTAAAAAAATGGTCTGCTCCAAGTACCAAATTTACTAAACCCACTGTAAGGGACTTTGAAGGTTTATCAAGATTTAGATCAATAATGCTCATGGCTAAACTGATTTTCATAACAACAGAGTAAATGATTTGTGTTCAACACTGGACTTTTGACATTGTTTCCAGCATCTTTGTACCTAGTATGACTGAAACAAACAACAGCAAATCGCAGTTTCTCAATAGTGGGAAAGCATAAGATAAAATTAATAGTAGTAGCACTAAGAAATCAAGGATGGAAGAAATTCTCTTTCATTTGGATCCTCAGCCCTAAATTCTCAGTTGAATAAAGCAAAATTGTAAAAAGGGTGTCAGTTCTATGCTGAGTGCTGTTTTATATTGCTGTATTATAGCCTATTAAATCCCCAAAGCCACTCCCCAAGACAGATCCTTGTGTCATACCATTCATCAGATTAGAAAATTGGGGAGCAGAGACAGCAAGCCATTTGTCCAAAGTCACGTACCAGTTAAAGGAACTGGGGATGAAGCCCATCTTTCAGGTTTTCAAGCCAAATGTTTCCCTCTCCTTTGTGCCAACACTGAAGAACAGACTGTTTTGGTTACTTTTCTTCCTTGCTGAGACAAACACCTGACACCCAAAGTGAAGCAAGGAAAGGTTTATTTAGCTTACAGTTCTGGAGATTTCAGTCCACAATCAGCTGGCTCCAAGGCAGGGTGGCATGGCACTGGGGCAACACTTCAAGGCAGCAGCCAGAGCAAAAGAGAGGAAAACAAGCCTCTTCTCTACCCTCATATTATACCCAGGCCACCCCCGCTTCCCAGGGTGGGTGTAGCTCTCACAAAACATCCTTGCCCTCCTTTGCACAGGATGAGTATATTTACAAAGTAAGAACCCTGGCTCCCTGGTGAGTCTCTCAGTTAAACTTCTAAACTGTGCAAGTTGACACAATGTATTAACCATAACACAGACCTTGTCCAAAGATCACTGGTAGAACCAAAGCCTGTCGTGGGGCTGTTCTTTTCTTCCATATTTCACTGTTGCTCAAGATATCAGAGTGCTTCAAGTAGTAGTTACAGACCTGTCAGTTTCCCAGAGGAGGAAATGGATCTTAAATTTCTCCTTTCCATCCCAAGTTTATTAATTGAGTCTGTTTTGAAGAGACAAGAAAAGTAAAACAAAACAAACACTCCTAGTATTTTTTAGCTCTGTCCTATGCTAGCTACAGTGCCTGAGGTCACCCTTGCTGTTTTATGGTAGTGCTTAGCCATATCAATGGAGAAAGTCTATTTCCTAGAACATTGCAAAGTACATAGGATTGGAATTGTAAGCATTAATATAATGAGCAATAGCTGATACAATTGCATTGCAACTCTATAGCTAATATTTTCAGGTAAAATTTTTTTAATTTTATGTATTTTATGCTTGACAAGATGTAAATCCCATTCATCTCTTCTTCAAACTGAAATATGTTTTATTATTTTTCCTTTAAATAATGTAACATATTTAATAGATTGTACCTTGGATGAGAGTCTGAATTCTATTCTGAATAGTGTAAGTGGAATTTAGAAAATTTCTCTTTAGGAGTTTTACTACCTTACCAAATTAAATTTATTTTCTTGACTTTATTAGATGTAATGGAAATTGTTGGATAAGTCATGACATGAAGTTTATCTCTACTCTCTCTTTATCCAAACAGCTTTACACACAAAAAAAAACATTGTCTACTGATAACCTCATAAAGTGATTTTATTTGGAAATAGTGTCTCTGTAGATATAGTCACTTCAGATTCATGTTAAATATTCAAATGGAGCTTCAATAAAATGTTGTAATTCAAGTAATAATAATGTTTAAGGATTAAAAAGATTGCATCCAAAAAATCATCAAATATAAAAATACCAAGAAAATTCATTTATCTCATCTTCAAACATTTGAGGTAGAGATTAGTACATGTACTTGTGTTTATTATATAGAGGTCAAAATGCAGACAACAGATCATTACTTTTAAATTTTAAAAATAAAGGTCAACTTTTACAATAACTTCAGTATTCAACAGTAAGGAAATGATTACTCATGAGATGCAGAAAATCTCAGATTAGCTTTCAATTTTTGTTCAATAAAAAATATGATGAAGTGGAAAAAATTCCCAATTGTGTACATATATTAAAACATCACACTCTACATCTCAAAGATGCACAATTTTTATTTATCAAACCTTAATGATAACAAGAATAACAAGTAAACAAACAGTAGCATATTCTGTATTCTATGATCAGCTAAGTTACAATTCTTATAGGACAACAATGCAAAGATATTTTTCTGCTGTGTCTGAACACAAAATATAGAACAGTTAGGTACTCAGTGAAGAAGAAAAACATGCAGGGATGTACTGTAGAATTTTTTTTCCTTTGACAGCAGCAACAAAGTAAAAAGTTTTGTTGCATATCTTTGAGTTTAATTATTATGGAGTGGGGAGTGAGGTGAGTTATATTTCATAAAAGTGAGTAAATCTGTATAAATTTGTTTAAGAAAATTTTACATTTTTAATGTAAGTCCATACAAAATTTTATTTTAATGACTGTAGTCCAAGATATTGAAGAAGATAGAATTCCAAAAAATCAAGAAAGCAAAATCATTTGGAAATTTTGTATTCAGTCTTGTAAGCAACTATTAGCTAAAACAAAAATTAAATTTATATTAACAGGATGAGTAGGAAAAAATGCAGTCATGTAAAGTTTCTGAGACACAACCAAATCTATATTCAAATACAGTTATCTTCACTTTTTTAAATAAATGAAAAATTTTCTTCAGGATTTACTCAAGACATAGGAAGAAAAATAAGCAAAATCTAAATGATTTAAAAGAAAGAAATATTGATGCATAAACCAAGTTTTTAACAAAACAATGGAAATGATCAACATAAAACTTTTTTTTTTGGTAGTGGGGGGTCAAACTCACAACCTCACACTTGCCAAGCAGGCATTTGTGCCACAGAGCTAAATCCCCAGCCCAAAACTTTTGTGATCAACTGTACTAAAAATCTGATTAATTAATTTATTATTAAAATGAGAAAGGAAATTTTTTTTTTCTTTTTGAGACAGGGTCTCATTATGCAGTTCAGCCTGGCCTTGACCTCACTTTGTAGCCTAAGCTGGTCTCAAACTCACAATGATCCTCCTGCCTCAGCCTCCCAAATGCTGGGATTACAAGCATGTGCCTCCATGCCCAGCAGAAAGGGAATATCTTATAGCTATAGAATATATTTTAAAATGAATCTTTTAACAATAGTTAATATAAATATATTTAACAATCTGAAAAAATATATAATTATCTAAAGAAAACCATATAAGCAGCCAAAACTAATTGAACGAGGATTTTTAAAAAGAAATAAAAGGCAAGAATTTGAAATAATCAAAACACAGCACCAATCAAAAGCATCTCTAGAGATAGAGACTTTACATTTTATTTATTATGTTTTTAAGACATGGATAATGTCTGCGCTACAAAAATTATTGAAAAACATAAATGGTTAAAAAAAAAAGTAGCCAAATTCAGAGTAGTTATATATTATATAACCAAAAATGAAAACTGATAAAATATATCAAAATATGTGTAGCAAATGCTTTATTACAGCTTACATGTAAAATTCTTAAACAGACTATTACAAAATGTTCTTTTTTCCAAGAATCAAAGTACCCATCTTTATAAATTCTAATAAAATTTTTCACACAGACAAGTTGAGTTAAAAGGTTATATATTTTTCATTGAATTCCAAAGAAAACCATAACAAAATTCAAGAGCTATTAGCTAGTGTAAATTTTTAATGTAATGAGATAAAGACACTTGTTCAACCTAAAGAGGGTCAATGTCAGTCTAAGGTACAATGTTGCTCAACTCGGTCATAGGGAAAACACCATTGCAACTCAACATTATCTTAAACCTAGTTAGCAAAATTTGATAAAGAAGAAACAAAAATAACTATTTGCAGATGCTATGATGCTAAACCTGGAAAACCAAATGTGTACAGGATATAAAGAAGCGTAACATTTGAACTTCATTAAAAATGAACCTTGGATATAAAAAACCGAGGCCACAAATGACATCTTTAGATAGCAACATTGTAGCATCTTAACTTAATTCATATGTACTACTTCAACACTGTAAAGAAAAACAGCAGCAAAATTATCTGCAAACAATGACACTAAAAAAATGACAAAAACAGAAAAAAATCATTCCCATGATGCTGAAGTCATTAACAATTTTGGGTATGCATGTGTTCATAGTACATCCACGTATATAACCCAATCTAAACATATCTGTGTGTGTATGAATTCATACTATATATAATTCTTTGCAATTTCTAATGCTATTCATTTCATGTCATGGGCATCATTTCATAAACATATATACATTTATCCCAGTCATTTCAGCCAGACCTACCTTAATTTTTTGGCTATACTTTCTATAAACTTCTTAACTACCCCTTCATTAGTAAAATTTAATTTTTTCTAGCATTTAAAATTTATCAATAATGTTACAGTGAGCATTCTTGCACATAAGTCTTTTTACATGTGTAACAAACTGCTACAAATTTAGCCGCTAAAAGCAATAATTTATTTTGTCATGAGGTTTTGAGTGTCAGGAATTCATGCCTTATTCTTCCACCTCAGGTGCCAGATGTGCTGGTTCAAAGTCAGCTTCTTTCCTATGCTTGGCACCTTGACAAGTATTCCTGGAAGGTTGGGTTCAATTGGCTCTTTACAGGGGTCACGTCACGTACCTTCCTCAGCATGGGAGTTCCAATGCAGTTGGGCTTCTCACTGGCCACTCAGAGCTCAAGGATATGCATCCCAAGAGCCCTCAATGGAAGCTCTGAGTAAAATTGTGTTTTATGACTTAACTAGACGTTCCAGAATATCACTTTTGCTTGTTTCTGTTGGTCAAGGAGTGCATTGACGCCTGCCTAAAGTTAAGCATAAAAGAATTAAAACTGATTCTACCTCTCAGTGGAAGTAGCAGACAATTCTGTGGCACTCTTTCACTTAATAAGTCCACCATACTTTAAAGTACAATTATGGGATCAACAGATGTGTCTGCCCACTGCCCCTTGGTCTGTCTGTTGAAGATGGCTCTGAGGCACATGTCCTCTAGCCTTGCATCTCCTTTTATGTGTGTTTGTTTTTATCTTTTTGTGAAATACTTATGCATGATAAAAAGATAAATTATTTTCCTCTTTTATTAAAGAAAAAATGTCTCCCTCTTTCCTTTCCCTCCCCTTCTTACTCTCATTCCCCAACTCTACCCTTAGTATTCTATTTTTGTAGGTGGCACTCTTGTTTTGAAGTGGAATTACATTTTTGTTTATGATTCATAGTTCACTCAGTTTTCAGTTTTCAATTTTCAGTAAAGTCAAAGTCTCGTTAAACAAAAAGAAAAAAAACTGTTTCGAAGAAATTTGTATCAAAATATTTAGAAGAAATCTTACAGTAATCTTCAGAAAAAGTCTCAAATTTTAGAGAATAATGTTAAAGAGATTAAGAAAATCTTCAAAATAAATGATTATTCTCATTTATCTGTAGAGCTTATTGAAACCCTACTACAAAGGTTTGTATATGGTTTATAAAATATTCAAGACCCTCAAAAGCAGATGAATGAGCCACTGTGTCAAAAAGCAAACTGGTAGGATTAACTACACTAAAATTGGACTATAGATCACTTTGCTTTCTGAGTCATCTTTAGATCGTCTTCCTCAATTGTCTTCTAGATTTTCATGTTTTCTTCCTTTCTCTGAAGCTGATGAGATAAAAATTTTCAGGTTAGGTGGAAATGCTGTGGAAGTGCCTGATATTCTATTTAAAGGTTCATTAAGAAATAGTATCTTCCATAATGCCTCTTGTTATCTTCAAAGTAGCTGCCTATACAATAAGACATAATAAAATCAAACAAAACAAAACTGTATAAAATCAATCAAAACAATGAAAGTGATACTGGGCTTCAAAATAAGATAATAGGAAATCAGCAATGGCTGCCATAATATATCTTGTTATTTTTGAAATAGCTGCCCATGCCATCAGACATGATAAAATCAAGCAAAACAGAATAAAATCAAATAAAACAGAACACTGAAAGAAATCCAGGGCTTCAAAGCAAGGTAATACGAAATTAACAATGGCTACCACCTTCCTTTTTTAGACCTTTCTTCCCCTTTCGCTTTCACAACATCTACTGTACATTTTGTACTAACTCCACTTTTTTATACTAGGGAGACAATGCAATGCTCACCCATGTGAGTCTGAAGCATTTCACTCATGAGTGTGATCTCAAGTTGCATCCATTTACCTACAAGAACCTCGAGATTATCCTTCTTCATAGCTGAGTAGGTTTCCATTGTATAAAAATACCTCATTATGGTAGTGATTGTTGATTTCCTATTACCTTGTTTTGAAGTCCTGTATTGTGTTCACTGTTTTGTTTTGATTGGCTCTATTCTGTTTTATTTTGTTTGGTTTTATTCTCTCTTTAAAAAAACAGTGTCTTATAAAAAGCAAAAGAGAATGCAACTAACAATGATTTAAAATATAACACCTATTGTTGATTTAGCGAGAAGTCTAGGGCTGAATGGACTCACCTAAAGCATCTATTATATAATGTCATCAAAGATTCTGTGTCTTTCTGTATATCCACTTTACCATTCTTATCTTGTGGCCAATTGTCCTCATGAATGTTATTTTAGGGAAGAAAATTGTTGCTTTGGCTCGCAACATTGAATTCATGTGCAAATTTAAAAATATATAGAGGATGAACTCTTATATCAGCCTCTTTCATAAAGTAGCAAACCCTTTCTTACAGGTTCTGTGGTAGGCACGCTATTGGCCTTATATGACCACTCCCTTATTGTTAAGAGGCTGAGAAGAGAGATCACTTGACTTCCTAGTCTCTGTTGTGAATGGACAAAGGAAAAAGAAACTGGATGTGGATTTCTGGTAATGGATCAACAATTGTGCCACTGAAGGCAAAGAAGAAAGTAGGTTGCCTTAATATAAGGTTGAAGAATCCCACTCAAGAGTGTTTCTGAAATAGGAACAAGAAGTCTTTACAGATTACATATGGTTCTACCCCATTTCCCCACTCATTCCTTGTCCCTACCTCTCTCCTTCTGTCTGTATTTTTCTCTAAATTTTGTCTAATTTCCACTTACAAATGTGTTGGTTGGTTGGTAGTTTGGTTGATTCATTTATTTGGAGCAAAGGACAAAGAAAGTTGTCGGATAGGGAAATAACATGAAGGAAAGAAAGAAACAAGAACTTGGGAGACATAGACAAAGGAATCAGGTTTTATTCTTGACCTCACTGCTAAATATGGCCCCTGGGTATCTCATTTAAGTTTAAATCTTAGTTTCTTCACTTGTAATGAAGCATTGGCACAAGATTCCATTCAGATCTATATTATATTATGACAGTTACATAGTAACCAAGAATATAATTAAATGTAAGGAAAACTTGTTTATTCCTAATTAAAATCACTTAATTATTGTCATCAAGATTCTATGTTCATTGAGCATGAAGTGTCAGGCAGTGTGGTGTGTCCTACATGTGCATAGCATCAATAAATTTCATTTTTAACATCTTTGAAGATGACAAAATTTAACCATTTCTCAAATAAAATAAATAGGGACCCTTTTTTATTTGGACAACTCAATAAAAGTGTAGTTGAGAGTAGTAGCTTGGAAATGTTCAAGTCCAGAAATGAAGCAGTTAACACTTGATTACAGAAATCAAGTTCTTACGCATTACAACATTGATTAACTGAGGAATATTTCAGTGAGATTACTACAAGTATTTTGACTTTTAAACAAAACTCATTGACTAACATATAACCAAAGTAAGAACACACAAGCTCTTGAAATTTTTCCAACATACTCTAAGCAAAATGACCTACCTCTAGGATCTGTGTTGACTCTATGACAGCAAAGTAGTCTTTGCAGCTGTAGGAAAGACAAGAACATTCAGGAAGGGCTGTTTACATGGAAGCACAAGAGTCATCAGCAGTAAGACAGCCTGGTTTGTTTTGTTTTGTTTTGTTATGTTTTGTTTTGTTTTGTTTCATTTTGTTTCATTTTGAAAAGTTTCAAATACTAGTAACAGAGGAATAGACTTTAAAGCAGGGGAGAAAAAAAAGAGTGGCAAGACAGCCAGTGATAAGATAAAGTAATGGAAGGATATTTTATATGTCCCTCTTGAACTAAGTGGATTAAAAGGTGGCCCTGGTCAGAGCAGAATGATAGGCAACAAATTGAATAGAGCAGATACAACAGGAAGCTGGTAATAGCCCGAGGTTGAGAAAGAAACAGATCCTTTTGCCAAAGCAAACTCTTGCCAATGCTACTTCTGCACAGATTTGGTTGGCAGTCAGCCTGCAGAGTGCTGTCGGGGCCAGACTCCCATGCCGGGACACTGTAGAGCTGCTACTTGCAAGCTTAGGAAGTGAAAAGCAAGATTTCTGTGGGTTTTTTCTCTTATTTCTTTTGTTGCTACAATTGAATAGGAAAACATTTTTATTTTCTTCCATAACTTTTGGAAGGGTGCTCAAGAGAGCTGTCTGGGAACATTTGCACCTGAACAAAAATGAAACCAATCCCCAAAAGAGAGGAGCATTGGAGTGAATAAAATTTCATCCCCTGTTTAATGGCAACTGGATGAAAATGTCTATTTTCTGAAACAGGGCCTCCTGAAAATCTTAAAAACCAGCTGTGCCCACAAGTACACACCTGACTTCTAACAAGCAAAATAGGAACTATTTGTGAATAAAGATTTTTCTTTCCTGCTTAAGACTAGATTGGCAAATATTTGTATTTTTCACACGCAAAAAAATGCATTCATTGAATGGTACTGTATTTCAAAACGTACTGGATAGAATTACAACTTTAAAAGCCATTTACACCCCAGTACATCAGCGGAGCAGTTCTTTATAGCAAGAATACAGTTCTTAATGAGTTTGAGTTTGAGGATGAGAAAACCAACAAAGAATAAAATCAACATCTCTGTAAGCAAAGCCACCATTCAGAATCTGCCATGTCAGCAGTTAAAGATGTGTCTAAATAGTGATTTCACGTGCCAGCCACTTCCTGGAATTAAATATGTGAGATTTGCATCAAGTAACAACTATATAGAGCATGAATACTTGGGAAAGGAAATAGAAATTGGGACAAAAATATACAAAAAGGTTGGAATTGAGCTCTTTTTCCTTTTACTTCCACCAATGGGCTGTGTTGGAAACTTACTTAGAACCTTCTTGGGAAAGAGAATTGACAAACAAGTCAATGTTAGTTTTCTTGATTTAGACTTTTCACAATGCATACATATTTCTATAATGTAAACATGTAAACATCATGTCATAGATAATGACTATATATAATTTTTAATTAAAATTAAAGACACATCAATAATAATTTCTAAACATTAAAAAAAAATCACTCATTAGAAAGATATGAGACTGCTGTGCTGGTGCAAAGGTGCCTGAACTGCATTCCGAAATTGTGACACAGAGTTAGACCACTAAAAAGATGATGCAATGCTGGTGACTCAAGTTGGAGCAACCTTAATAGGTATTTTCCTGAAATGGAAATCTTACACACTGGGATTACGTAGAAAATTTCCAATGCTACTTAATTTTTTACAACCACCATTGACATTTTCTAGTACTTCTATTTTACAACCCTGTTGGGAAAATAAAGTTATTTCTTTTTTAAAAATGAAACCTTTACATTTTAAAAATAACTCTGAGTTTGATTAGCTGTTTCCAACTATTAAAAATACATTATTGGTACAGTGGAAATGACCCCATTTCTCCTTTTTACTGTAGGGTCCCAGTTGAAAAACCCAAACCTAGGTCAGACATTTTTATATATAGGACAAGTAATCATCTAAAGGGTATAATTTGAAGGGTTCCAGAAGGCTCTCCCAAAATAAAAACCTTGCTTCCTGTATCACCATGGTAGTTGCTGCCTAGTGCTTCTGCCACTTAAGCAATCTCATATTCAAATGTCCTCTTGCAAAGAAAATACTATTTCTGTGACAGTGAAGACTGAATGTAAAAGCAGGGACCACTTTTTTCTCCTTAAGTGGTCAATTCAGAAACAGCCTTTCTCTCACGATTCCATGAGAAAAACTCATTTTAACAAACAAAGCTTCTCTTTGATCTAATTATTAACTTAACACTTTTTATTTGTGTGTAGTAGTTACACAGGTCAAGGGGTTTCATTTTGTCAGATTTATACATGCATATGATATATTAGATTATTTCTTCTCCCACTAACCTCTTTGTCTTTCCCTTTTACCCCTCTTGTTCTCTTGCTCTTCTCTAATAATTCCCCTTTCTTTCATTCTCTGTGTCTGTCTGTCTGTCTGTTTCTCTCTCTCTCATTCTCATATTCCTCATTGTAGCTGAATAATATTCAATTTCATATATATAGCACATTTTTCTTATGCATTCATTTGCTAATGAATACCAGGGGTGATTTCATAACTTAGCTACTGTAAATTGGACTGCAATAAGCATGGGTATGTGTATTATGACCATAAGCAAATTAATTAATCCTTTGGTGCCTTGGGTTTCTCTTCTGTAGAAATTTACAGTGTCACTATAGTGACAGAATCAGAACTGGAATGGCAAAGTATGAAGAGTTTTGAGTACATGTATATGTGTTCCTGATGTGGTACTTATTATATAACCCTGGGTAACACACATAAGGGATGATCCAAGATGATGTCACATGGCATAAGGGAATTTGTACACATGATTAACAGTTCTGAGGTGTGGAAGTTTTCCTGGATTACCCTGGTAGACAAGTTTAGTCACTGTGGCCCTTGAGAGAGGAACACATAAGTCAAAGAAGGAGGCAATGTGATGACAGAAGCAGAGCTCAGAGTGATGTTCTGAGACTGAGAAATGGTCTGAAGCCAAGGAGCAGTTACTGCTATTAGATGAAAAGCCATAAATATAAAAGTTACTATTTTAATGCCCCACATCCCTAAATAAAGTTTGGAAAAGTATTATTATATCCACTGTATAGAGAAGGTAGTGAATTTAAAGACTATTTGTAACCTTTTCAAGATTAAATGACTAGTATACAGAGAATGGAATTGAATCTTTATGATTCTAAATTGTTCATGATATCTTTGGGGACTTCTACTCCAAGGTCCCATATAAATGGAAAACAGTTACTTTGTTGCAACACATTAACATTTCTGTAAACTGAACTCTAGTCACTTTCATATTCAAGTGTATTCTTAGCAAGTAAGACAAAAAAAAAGAAAAGATGGCAAGAGAAAGCCATTTATTAATAGAATCACAGCTATCACCAATACCTCTGAAAATTGGGGATCTTCAAATCTGAAGTCAGAAGAGATTTGATTTCCAATTCAACTACACCTTTTTTTAATGTGGTCAAGGAAAATTGATTTAATTGTCATAGTTTTGATTTTCCTATTGGTAAAATAATAATCTTGCAAGGTTGTGTGGAAGAATAAATGATACAATCACTATTAAAACTGTTTATGCACTATGCACACAACTGCATTCATGATTTGCTTTATCAAGAGGAGATTGCGTGTCTAAAATGATTCTCATCACATTACACAGATTTTCTCATTTAATTTAAACATTATCACTCACATAAAGGCATGCTAGGTAAAGGCTAAATAATGACTTGGAGCATGAAATAACAAACCAAACTGTGGGCTCAGACAACCTATTTGATCTCTTTGTACCTCTGCCCTTGCACCTAGAAAATGATGTTAATTAATTACATCATAGATCTAATGTAAGAAATAAAGGAGTGCCTGTGTGTCTAAGAACCATGTGCCTCCCACACAGTGCTTCCCAGGTTATTACTACCCTACTTGCACTGTATACAGATAAATACCGTACTCTTCCAAAACCCAAGAGACCACAGATGCTGGGGTGATGGAAACAAGATTGAAACCCACAATAGTTCCGTGTTGCAATGAAAATAATGTCACACTATCCTATATAAAAGAATTTGAAATGACTAATTTGCTACAAGTAAATAGTATGAAATCTTTTCAAAGGATTTCTTTCATTGAAGATTTTAAATTTCACTAAGTTTCTTTACTTTTGACACTACAACTTTTAAAAAGAAAACACGTGTGCTCTTTTTATTTATAATTTCCAAAACTTGGAAGCAACCAAGATCTCCTTTAGTAGGTAAATGAATAAACTTAGAACATCCTGATAGCAGAATATTATTCAACACTGAAAAGAAATACACTATTAAGCAATGAAAGGACATTAAAGAAATCTAAGTCTTTTATTAAGTGAGAAAAGCCAATCTGAAAAAACTGCAAACTGTTTTACTCTTAACTGCATTACATTCTGGAAAAGACTAACTGTGGAGACTGTAATATGATTAGTCTTTGCCAT
>RJWT010036099.1:0-13332 GCA_004365215.1 Cuniculus paca | reverse complement strand
TTGTTTGGTTGTATTCTTTTCAAAATAAAAATAAAAAAGCTTTAAAAAAAAATTAGCCAAGGACGGCAGCAATGCGAGTTAACTGGCTGGGAAATGTCTTCTAAGAAGCTGTAGTATACTGTTTCTTGGTCCAGGTGATGTTTGTGAAAAATTATTAGGTTTTATGTGTTGTGTGAAATTTTCTATCTATCTGCAATATTTCAGGATTTTGAAAATTAAAAAAAAAAAAAAGGACAATTTATTAAACCAGAATCCCCCATTTATCAATTTTGGTGGCCAAAACCAAAAGGTTTCAAATTTGTAATACAGATAAATTTATGGTGTGAGGTTTTAATGAGATTTATAAGGGGTTAACTTAAATGCTACACATCTCTGAGGTGGCGAGGTAGCCCTGTGGTAGAACAGCTGTCGAACATGCGTTAGGCCTTGAATTTGATCTCCAGCAGCACCAAAAATAAAAAAAAAAATGAATAGCACACATAAAGAAACGAATAGCACACATGTCTAATGTTATTAAAATAAAATATTAACTTACAGAAATGTAAGGAACATGGCTACTATACAAAATAGATATGTTACATATTCTTTACCTCAAAGAAGAATAATACAGGCTTTCTATTGGCTAATTATAAGCACTATTTGTGTTACATGCCAACTAAATGTACTAGAGAAGAAAATATATACATTTGTCCTGAACGAAAGGTTTCCAGGACTCAGTGAAAATAAAAAGGAGAGCATAGTTAGGTTAGGGATATGGACCTACAAAGTAGAATGCTATAGTATGTCAGTCTGTCCTATGGAAAGGAAGATTACAAATCTCTCATGCAAAACAAAGATAGCAAGAAGTATGGAATTAGAATATTTCTCTTTCAGAGCAAAGAAAGCATGAGTCATGTTTCAGCCTTATGCTGAACACAGCAGTTTTACAAGTAGCGAGGTGTTAAATATTTGTTAAATTAAGCACAGATAAACCCTGCTGATCAGCACATTGCACATCCTGAATTCAATAAACAGCTGACGAAGATATGCAAAAAATAATGACTGCATCTGTGCCTGAACTGAACTTTCACAAACTTTTTTCTTGTTATAATTCCATAAGAAAAACAATGTTATAACTGTTAACATTCATGCTGCCTTAGGTATTATAAGTAATATAGAGATAATGTGACTTCCACAGGAAGATACAATACGTCGTATGCAAATATACTACTTTAAATAGGGATTGAGCATCACGTATTTGGGCATCCAAGAGGGGGATCCGAAAACTTGTCAGACACCTGGGAGCAACTATATTAAAGAATCCTAAAAGGTAACTATTAAAAAACTTATTGCATTATGTCTTCTACTTTTAAAAAGGTAGTTTTTAAATGTTTTAAGTTTTAAAATTAGTATAAGACATTATACCTGAATAACTGATGCTGATTTATTTTGAATTTTTTCCAGTTTTTCCTTTCTTAACATTAACACTCTTCTCTGTGCTAAGACTCTTCGCCAACATTTCTGAATGATCAACGCTGCATTAACCTCTTTCTTCAGTCGTCGTTTAGCTAGAAAATTGATTACAGCTGATTGAATAATTCTTGCAGCTTTGTCTCTCTCCTTTTAAAACAACAATAAAGCAAGGGTGAATTAAATACTTAAGACTTTAAATTATTCTTTGTAAGATAATCAATTGTTAAGCATTAATCAAACTGATTCTGGAAATAAATCACCCCCTCTTCCTCCTAGATTCTTGTGTTCACAGTTGGAAATCACTCCTTCTGGGCAATGCTGAAAGGGCTGACAGGTGGGCTTGCAGATTTATGTGCATGGTAAAACAAAGATTCCTAATAGTCTACAGAAAGGCCACAAACATGCGTTATCTACCATAAATCACCAGAACACAAGATAAAAAGGAATTTAAGTATAACAAGGTATGTTTTTCAGGTTTGGGTACAGTAAATTTATGCTTAACTTTTGGAAAGGGATGGAATATATAACAAATGATTTGCAGTATAAGATAACATTATTTTATTAAAATTAAACAAAGCAATTCACAAAAGGGGAGAAATAAAATTCCACCTCCTTCAGCATGATATACAGGATGGCATTAAGCTATTGAGACTTAAGAGAGGAGTGCATAGTTTGGGTTGTGAGAAGTGGTATTGGATCTGATCAACAGCACCAGCCTTAAGAATACTAGAAGTCAGTTCCATTCATGTCTCTATTTCTGCTCCTTCTAAAAATGAACCACCATCAGTAATACATTTTATAACCAGCACCATTTTAAACAATTCGTAAATTACACATTTGAAACTTGTAGGAGCAAATGAACAGACACTATGTTATGAACCTGAGAATACTGAGACAAAGAAGTCAAACGGCTTGCCAGTCTACTGGCAATGCGGCCAGGATTTGAACAGTGCCATCTGGCTTCAGAAGCCATGCCCTTAATTATTTCGTTAATACTCTGCAATGCTAAATGTGTCACTTTGCCTGAACTGGAAACTAGAATATGAGTTATTTCCTCTGGTGGAAAAGAACTTTATAGAATATCTGACAACCTTGTATGTTGCCGTCTGGGACGATCTACTATCAAGAGTGGGCACTACGTGGAAAGTAGTTATTGATTCTAATTATTAATAAATAACAGTCAGTGGATGTTGTCTGTGTGCAGTGCCTACATAGTACAAGAACACAACTACGAAAAAGATCAAACTGTTATTCTGAAACATGAAAAAGGTAACCAATACACTGAAACAAATACTAAGGAATGTTAAGGGACATATAGTGGATCACTCCACTGAGGAGAAAAGACTAGGCAATTTTAAAACTGGGCTAGGGGAATTAAGTATAGTAAATTGATTAAATCATCTAACATCATTGTCAGTGTCCCTGAAAATTCTATGGCCTTTACGACTACAGACATTCAAGTTAAAATTATACTCTTATTAACAAAAGCAAACGAATGAATGAATGAATAAATAATTAAAATAATGTTTTAAAAACTGATATGTTTCAGAAATACATAGTATTTGGGTCGAGCCACTCATTTTAAGTGGATATGAATTATAATAATGAAAAAATAAAACCTGAACAGCTGTATTAAGATAATGTTTATAAGTTTACTAGGTTAGCATCTTTGGGAGCTTGTGGCTTACACATCAAATACAAAAAGATACAATTGGATGTTATTGTAATTGTATAAGAAAGAGAATATGACCATGAGGAGAAAGGAGAGAAGAGGTGGGCAGATTGGATAGAAGTTTAATCAGAGATACAGAAGTTTCTTTTAATTTAGCCTTTCAAAAAACTGGAAATTTCTACTCTTCATATTAAAGAATCAAAAAAGGCTACCAGCCAAAGCCAAGAAAACCTATATAGTAAAGAGCTGACTAAGACAACACTACATGGGGCAGAAAATAAAGCAGAATATATATGTTTTGATGGACATCTAATTCTATAATTTGAAAATTCACTAACACATAAAAAGCATCAATCGAGTAACTTGAGGACTGTTCAGGATAGTTTTCCCTGAAAACTTCTGAAAATCAATTCTCATAGAAGCTTCTAACAGTACAACTATCCCTCAATTTGTGGGAAAAGAGGCAGAACTTGAGAAACCGTTGGGTAACACAAGGCACAGAACCTACACTGTAGCAGAGAAGACCTTTTGCGAGTATAAGATTTCCTATTTCCCAAAAGTTATGACCAGGACACGCAGTGGGCAAGAGCAAATCAGTGTTATTTCCGAGTGTTATTTCCAAGTCAAATATGGCATGAGAAAATACGTGTTTGATCCCAAAATTTAGCTGTTTTAGATAGCTACTAGGAATCTGACCTTAAATGCACTGTAATTCAAAATTGACCAATATTGGATGGAGTGTATTTCTGAAATATTTATGATAAAATTTTATTAAACAATAGCTTGTTTATTTGATTATTTCCAAATAAATAAATATAGTATTAGTAAAGGGAATAAGGAGATGAAAGTATCAAAATAATTTGTTCATTTTGATCAAGAAAACCATTCACTAGATTCCTAAAACTGGAGTTTTTCACCAGGCATGGTGGCATATCCTGTAATCCTTGTACCCTGGGAGACTGAGGTAGCAGAATCAGGCAACTTAGCAAGATCTTGTCTCAAAATAAAAATAAAAATAAAAATAAAAATAAAAATAAAAATAAAAATAGGGCTGCAGATGCACTCAGTGTGAAGGACCTGTGTGTTCAATCCTTATTATCGCCACTTCCCCAAAAGCATTTTTTTTCAAAACTTTGGAAAAAAAACGTTATTTTATGCTATGTTAGGCAAAGTTGGATTCACAGAGACAATAAATAATATTTCTATTCCTGCATGCAGTTCCTACCTAAACATTATGAAAAATAAAACGATGGAAACCAAAGTACCATTTTTAAAACTAATAAAGAATAAGCTGGAAGATGGTTTCACGACAAACAAAATGAACTTATTAATTATTGCAAACTCAAACAATTCACGCCCAGGCCCAAGTGGCACAAGTGGAAGATAAGCCTCACAGAGCACAGTCGAAAAAATGACTTCAAAATTCCTGCTCTCTGGATGCAGATATTCCCATGGAAAGAAGGGAAGAGCTGAGTCAAGCATCCCTAGTTTATTTTTCACAAATTACAAAGCAGGTGAGTTACTCCTTTCCCTCTGGAGCAGACTAAGCAAAACGGTAGACCACAGGGTGGAAGACACATCAAAGGAGGAAGTAGCAGCAACTGAGGGGAAATATTCATCCCTTCCGATCCCAAAATATATACAAACAATTTTAAATGTATCTCAATCACTTCATATATTTGTGACACATAAAAGATCGATCAACTGGCATCTTAAGAAGTACAATTCAAGTTATAATGTTTTTGCTTTCCAGGATTACCTGATAGCATTTTAGATCTTTTCTTAATTTATATTTTCTCCATGTTGTTTGTATAAGTCGAGCAGCTCTTATTTCTTTACGAAGATCCAAAAGCCTTGTACAAAGAAATGACAAATACGTAATAACCACCTAAAAGCACACACAAAAGATAAAAACAGATCAGCACAGAACACACAACTTACCATCAGTCTGAGCTGTATTAAGAGTTATTAATTAAGGAACTTCTTTTACTTACCTTTTCATCTGGAATTGTATTTGACATATCTGAATGATGAATCATAGCAGGTATCCCACCAAGATCTCTCACTGCAGACCTAACTAAGTGAAAATTTTTCTTTTCATTTTCTAGAAGTTCTTTGTATAGTTCAGAATTAATTTCTGTCATGTAAGTGGAAAAAAAAAATTAAGACTGCTATATCTAAAAGCAGACATGAGTGAGAATTAGAAAAGTTAATCAAGAAAAAAAAGACTAACCATGATCAGGTGCTTTAAGAGACATATCAAAAGAACTATCATTAGATTCAGAGGAAGAATTTAATACCACTGAGCCTGTCTGCGTGCATTCCACAGTCTGAGTAGTACGCTGACAGACAGCATCAAAAGGCACATAGCAAGGATGGTAGTGGTGGATCAGGTAACATAATACACGGCCGTCTGAGAAAGACACTGTAAAATTCTCCACCTGATTAGAAATATCAGAAAAATAATTAGCTGTATTTAAATACTAATAATGGTTTTGTAGTTCATTATTTCCTCTTAATAGCTAAAAAGAATATTAATTGCTAACACCTAGTATGATACCATATTTAAAGCCAAATTTTCAATTATCAATTATCATCCTTTTCAAAAGTAGATTTTGATATCATCATTCTGGGTTGGATAGTGTCCCTCAAGACTGCATATCCTTCTCAGAACCTCAGAACATGACATTATTTGGAAACGGAGATTACAAATAATAATTACTTGGCAGGAGGTCACACTGGTATAGAGGGGATTCTTAATCCAATCAAAGTATTGTCCTTATAAGACAGACACACAGACAGAAAAGAGAACATCATATGATTGCAGAGGAAGAGAGTGAAATAATGTATTAATAAAGATTACTGACAACCACCAAAACTGAAGAGCATGGAGTGTCTCACTTGTTAGTAAAAAGTACAGCCTGGCCAGCACTAACATCTTGATTTCAGATTTCTAGCCTCTAGAACTGAGAGAATAAGTTTCTATTTTAAAGTCACTCAATTTATAATACTTAGTTATGGCATTCTTAGGAAGCTACAATAATTATAGTTAATTCTCATTTATCTACTGTACACTGAAGGAGGGAATACTGAACCACTCACTATTCATAGGGGAAAAAACAGGGTTAAGTTCTTATGAGCTTCTGTCATTACATTTTTATCAGTCAATCAATATACAACTCCAATTTATGTTTGTTTCTGATTCAATAATGTTAAAATCACAGCCAACAGCAGTATATTCAATGCCTGAATAAATCTTATTTAACTCACGCTGAGTTTAGATTTCAGTTTTAAGAATACTACAGCTGGGGATTTAGCTCAGTGGCCTAAGCACGTGCCTGGCAAGTGCGAGGTCATGAGTTCAATTCCCAGTGCCACAAAAAATAAATAAAGAATACTATACATTGGCCTGGAGATACAGCTCTGCCCAAACACCTGCCTGGCAAGCGCAAGGTCCTGAGTTTGATTCCCGGTACCAAAAAAAAAAAAAAAAGAACACTACATATTGCTTCAGCACTACATCTGAGAAACACTTTAAAACTAGGAAATCAACAACAAAAAAAGCACAAAATGTAGAAAACACAGCACTAAATAGACCATGCAAAGGACATGTGTTCATAGTCTAAAAGCTAACTTGAGAAGGTACAGCATCATCTTTTTGAATCTCACCTCTAAATGAGAATCTTTGCATTTGCACATCAGTGAACGACCATCCATAAAGTGTGCCCAGGTTTGACTTTGGCATTAGAAATAAATTCCAACTGCATCTTACTTAGCTCTCTGGCACTTACTTAAGATTCAGATTATCCACATATTGGACTATCTGTCTGCTAATAACTGAGGCTTAACATACTTAATTACATGTACTATGTATCACTGTTTTATATATACCAGCTTGTTTATTCTTTTCTGTCTGGGCAATTAATTTTCATATATCTGCACTTTAAAGTTTATTTCATACAGTAATACAGTAACAACCTAACAAGTTAGTAGAGAAAAACTCAGATTTTACTTTCTCCATTTGCACAGTAGTAGTAAGGTTCTTGGCTGTGCCTTTCTGCAGAATGGGTTTACTTGCATTTATCTTTATTCTAAGATTCTGATTATTTTGCATTGCAGGTGTATTCAAGCATTTTTATAAAATCTTTCTATCTATAGTAATTTTTTTCTTACTGATAAATAAAATTACCACACATGGTATAATTGGTGACAGATTATATAAAATATGACATACGGCAAAATACTCATTTGAGAAAAAGTTTGTTCATATATATAAACTATTTCAAAACTAGAAGAAAAGTTCTTATACATTAAGTTTGACTTTAAATAAAATTTATTTATGTAAAGCTAATTGGGTTAAAACAAAAGCAAAAGAACTAACCTTTTTATTATAGAAAGCACAAACAGCATTTACCCAATCCATCAATAATTTCACACTCTCACTGTAGTGATCTAAGGTACTACTATGCTCTTTGTCTTTTTTCTTATTTATAACAGCATCAGAATGGCATGATGATACAGACATTGTTTTCTTTATACTCTGTGTGTCTTTTAGAAAGTTAATTTCTTCCTTTAATTGATCTAAATTAAGGGAAATCTCTACCTGTAACATACAAATAAAGATAAAGACTTTAACTTTTTTCATGTATTTTTTTTAATCCACAGTAATCAAAGTAACTGTCTACTTAGAAACTATATAAATTTGAAAAAAATACATTACCTAGTCATAGATTTTAAAAATCTAAGAAGTACCAAAAATGTATATTTTAGCACCAAAAAAACTTTTTTAAAAAAGGCAAACATAGGCGGGCATGGGGGCGTGGAGGTGCACACCTCTAATCCCAGCACTAGGGAGGCTGAGGCAGGAGGACAGCTGAGAGTTCAAGGCAAACCTTGGACTGCAAAGTAAGTTTTAGGCCAGCCTGAACTGCATAGTGAAACCCTGTCTCAAAAAGACAAAACAAAACAAAAAAAGGCAAATATAACCTCATAGAAATGGTAGAATGTTGTGGTTAAGAACATGGGATATGGGCCACACAAGCCTGCATTCAAATCTCAGGTCTATTTCTTATTAATAATGTACTGTAGTGTTAGCTTCCTTATCTGTGAGGCAGACTTAACACTGAACTTATAGTATGTAATGAAGATTAAACTAGAATACATAAAGCAATTATCAATCCCTGGGACAGAATAAACTTCACAGACGGTTATCATTGTTAGTCCCTATGTGATTCAAATTGATTTTATAAATCACTATTCAAAATTCAGTGTAAAAACTACAGAGTGCCAAATATACAATACCTGAAAAGCAAATGCTATTTTCCAAAGCAACCCAAGAGTTTTTTCTCTGTGCCTATCCACAATGTCCTTAGATAGGATTGTATTTCCTAAAAATAAAACAGCAATCTGTTAGCATAATGTATATACTTATCAATATTCAGTAAGAAAAAATAAAATTTATCTTTACTCAGTTTTTACCATGCTCATCACTTAATTGAATTCCTCGTGACTTAAGAATCTGAAGAACAATATCAACATTGTGCATCTTTTGAAGACGACTTATAGCAGGTATCCTGAGTTTCTTTGAAAGATTCCAGTTCTGTGTGAGAAGTTCCATGATTCGCCTAAAAGTATAATAGTTTTCAGATAAAACTGCTATATAAAACATACTTTTTTTACTAAAAAATATCCCTTCATTTAAATATAGTTATTATCTACACAAATTCCAAGAGTTTAAGGACATGAAGGTCAAAGGGACCCCCAAAAATTCAAAACTGCAGTGCTGTATAGTTAGCAAGTGCTTTCTCATTTAAGTCTTAAGGGTGAAATCTAAGGAGACAAACGAGAGGCATGTGTTGAGGGGAGGGTGACAGGATTGAAATGGATTAAGATATGCTAAATGCATGCACCAATTTTCCAAAACAAACCCAATCATGTAACAGTAACATGCACTAATACAATATAATTTTAAAAATTAAAAAATATATTTGAGTACTTAAAGAATACATATACTCCAGAGTTTAAATTCAATTCTGTAATATCATCTAGGTTAGTATGTTTTGTCCATTACGAAATAGTAAATTTTTCCACAGAAAAAGCAAGTCCTGAATGATTACTGCATGTAACTGAAAGCTAGTAGAATTAAATAGGTATAATGGCTTGGACTTACAAAGTGAACAAAATTAAATGTGAAATATTTTCAGCAAATAATCTTAACTGTACAAAAACTATTCATGAGAGATACAGATATTGTAATTCTCAAGACTATTAGCTGGCAAGAAAATTCAGAAAAGAATGTCCATGGAAACATAGATAGAAGAGACATATATTGATTTTGAAAAACAGTCTGGGAATCTCTTCCTCATAAATGTCAAAGAATGCTTCCATTCTGGCCAACTAGTCCTTGGGACCTCTGCTTGAACCTCCTGACACTATGAACTGGTTTTAGGCAGGCCTGAAGATCAGCAAGTTTTTATCAAACCAACACATATCTTCCCAAAACTTTTCATTATTTATGTGTTTTTCTTGGCCATTTAATTACCTCTTAGCATAAGGTAGCCCTTCAAGTACTTGAAGACATTCATGTGTAAGAGTGTTGTGTTCTATTTCTCTAAATATTCAGTTTCTTCAACTGGTCTTCATGAGACATAGATATAAGGCTTTTAGTTTTTACACTAAATATATCTGGTTAAAACAAAGAAATTAAGAAGTGTATTCAAAATCTTCCCTAATCAGTTAAGTTTTTAGCTAATTTGACTTTCAGCATGAAAGTTCCTTGAGAAGAACATAATATACCTTGGAGAGTTCCCTAGAAACAAGACAGTTTTTACTCCAGTAATCCTAACAAGGCCAACTATAGCTACATGGTAAAAACCACTCCTTCCAAAGCAGAAACAGGACCCATTGCTCAAACCAAAGTCAATTTTGAGGATTCCAATTTGCTACTGGCGAAATACTGTATCTGAAGTCAGATACCATGAGTTTATGCCTCAATTCCAATACCTAAAAAATTTGGCCAGTTATTCCACTTCTTCATCTTATTTTCATTTGTGAGACTAGTCTCAAATAATTACTCATGAAACCACTGTTGATATAACATGTTATTTAAGTGTTTTATATTTTAATTAGTTTCATGCCCTTCCTAACTCCTATTCTGAGACATCAGATTCTAATCATGCTGGCAGAAAAGAAAAATTAGATAGGAGACAAAATTTTTGCATCTTAAACTGATACATCATTTTTCTGAAAGAGCAATTTCAGTTTTGTTTAACCCTAATTTATTCCATTATGTGAAAAAGTAAAAAAAAAAATCTAAGTACAGAAAATGATGTTTTCCACAAAATTTTTGTGTATCTCATTAAGCAAAATAATCATATTTCTTATACTTACACAAGACGCACTCCACACTGCAAGTCTACAGCAAGATTTGTAACAGCAAAATCAAATTCATCAAAAGGTGTCTGGACATGACTAACAGGTAATCCCAGTAAGCTAAGGTGACGGGAAAGGTCACCTTCACCACTTAGAAAATCTCGTGAAAAAGCCAGAAGAATTTCTTTACTAGCCTGTAAAGAAACAGGTTGCAGGAATTATATTTTATCATAATCTGACCTACAATTTAAAAAATCCTTCAAATCGCAGGTATGAAAACAATAGTTTTGTAAAAACATTGCCAGTTTCACATTACATGTTAATAATGTAAATTTCACCTATTTCCAAGACTTTCTTAAAAAATTGCTGACAATGTACTACAAAAACCAGCAGTAATACATCTAAATTAGGAAAAAAATTCTCCACAAAATAATTCCTAAATTACATCTAAATTACGAAACATCTAAATTATGTTACATCTAAATTAGGAAAAAGAATTCTCCCCAAATTAAGCCCTTAGAACCATAGTTAAGTTCAATCTTAAGGGTGAGATGAAAGGATGATATAATAAAGAAAACTCAGCCAACAAAATCAAGTATTTTTATAATTACTAACAGGACTCATTAGATACACACTCATTCCTATTCTACTCCAGAACAGTATTGTTTAGAAAACTAATTTTCTTTCTAAAGAGAAAATATGCCAAAAAAACCTTAAAACTCTCAAATGAAAGATGAATGACAAAACTTAACATGAAAACTGTACCTTGAATTCAGCATCTTTACAGAAGAGACAAGGATCATGATCAATAAGTTTGGACATTTTGGCATGATCAAGGAAACAGACCAACAACAATAACTTCTTCAGTGTAAACTTGGACAAAGCTTCTTCATGACCTTAAATAAAGTACAACAAAGCATAACGAATTATCTACAAAAGACAACTTGAACCTTATGGTAATAATATGCTAGTAAAAAATAGTAACATTCACAAATAAAACACTGCCTTTTCTGGTGATTCACGTGTGAGAACCATTAAATCCTCATAATAACTCTACTGGGAAGATAGCATTTAATACATCCAATTGCTGAACAAGGCAACAGGCACAGTGACATCAAGAGATTTAACAGATCTCACTCAACAAATATTTACTGAATACCAACTACCTGCAAGCACCATTCTAGGTGCTAGATACACAGTAGCAAACTATAACAAATATAACTCCACAGGTCTTACAACCTACTGGGAAAACTGAGTGGGTAGAGACCATAAAGAAGTAAAAATAATTATGAACAGTGACGGAGGAAAACGGGAGTGAAAGAAGGGAAAGGGTAAACAGAGACCTATTTAGATTAGTTTGTTTAAAAACTAATATGCACATACAAACAGGAAGAATAACAAGAGGCCATTTATGCGCAGTGTGCAGAAAACAATACACTGCACGCAGAAATACCATCTCTGTATAGATGTGGGACACTGGGATGCCGATATTCAGCTGCTATGTCAGGATTCCAAAGTAAGCGATTCAGAATAAATACAGCCAACCCGGTGACGTCACTGTTGTCTTCCAAAGATATGAGCTCTCCATAAACTGTCTGAAAAGAAAAACCAAAGCTAAACTTATGCTATCTCAAAGAAGCAAAGGGATGAAACTGAAGAAAGGCAGGCAGGGCAACCCACTCCGGACCCTTTCTAGCTCTCTCTCAGACAGAAGCTTTGCTTCTCTCAATGAATATATCCTGCTCATAATAAAAAAAAAAGAAAGGCAGGCAACAATCTCCTAAGATACTAACTACATTCTTTTCCTGAATAGCATGGAAATGACATGGCTATTAGGTAAATAAACTCTTTAAACTGTAAATAAATGCATTATGCATTTTTTTTGGTGTACATGGTACACTTCACAATGAAAAAAAGCTCAAGACGAAGATAGTCTTAACCATACAACAAGGAATAGTTATATTTTGCTTTCCTTTACTTAAAGTACTATCAAACAGGTGCATGGTTTTCAAATTGAATTATTATAGTCCCATTAAGTAGATGCTGAAAAGTACAAGAGAAATCTATTCAAAATTTTACAATAGTTAAGAAGTAGAAAGCCATCTATAAACAATGGTGGTAAACCTACGGCACACATGCCACCAGTGGGCTGCTTGTATAACTGAAAGCTCTAAAAGGTTCACTATCATTGATGTAAGATAATAATTTAGATATCTTCATAATCAATGATAAATATAAAATTAATCCACTATGACTTTTAAAGCAATTAGAAAATATTAAAAACATTATATTCTGTAACTCTACCCTGTCATAATATAGAAATGAAAGCATGAAGGAGTATTAATTGTCATCAAAACAGAAGAAATTTATCTTTACTTACATATTAGTTTCAGCTTTGAGGCTTCCTTAAAATTCTCAAAGGTCACGTCTATTTATAGAAGCCTAAAAGTATGCTCCTACAAAACAATGCTTTATTGTTCACAACTACTGACCCCTCCATTCCCTATAAAAGGATTCACAACCCTACCACAACCATTGACTGTGTCTCTTATAGATGGATGATATATCGCTGCCGATTCGGGGTTAGCTAGATAATGTGCTTTGTACAACGGAGTATGAGTGCACCATAACAAAAGTACATCTATGCAAAAGTTATAAAATGCTTTGCAAGTTTCTACCTTTGCTACGAAATGTCACAAATACCAGGGGTCTCTACCTCATTAGAGGTTCCATAATTATTCGACATGTAAAGCAGAGCCAGCTGATAGGTAATTTGTAGACTAACGAAAGGTAAAAAAGCTGAAATAAATTTTAGTAATGACACAATCAAAGTAAAC
>RJWT010036098.1:0-13308 GCA_004365215.1 Cuniculus paca | reverse complement strand
TTTCATAGAATGTAAATTATACCTTGGTAGAATTATTTAAGACAATAATCCCAATAGACTTAGAAAACCTCACCAAAATAAAGTGTCACACTCTTATGAATGTTGGATATAATAGTAGCATTTTACCCAGGACTGCAAGGGCCTCCATACAGTACTTTCAGGGCTAAAATGGGAAAATGCTGGACAAACTGGGAGGGTTGGTCACCTTATAATATGGAAGAGATGGACTTTCTGAACATCAGAGGACCTCTTGATTTACTTGGTCAAAATAATATGAAGAGAGATAAAGATGGTGTTAATTTCTTATCTTTTTGAAAATACTTGTTAATGCCTCTTCTGTCCTATGCACTCACCTTTGGAACTTTGTCCTTTAGCTTTAAATCCCACTACCTTTGGAAATTACTCTTTTGGAGATAATCATTGGCATCCTGTTACCAAATCCAATGTGTCACTGGAGTGTATTGCTGATCTCTTCCAGACTTTCTTGCTTACTTTGCTGTAGTATTGGACTGTTTTTCTTATTCTCCTCAAGTTATATGTTTTCTTTGTTGAATATATCTTTTTCTTTTTGCTCCATAACTTTAGATATTTTTCATGGTTATGTTCTTGGTTCTCTTTTCTAACCTATTTATGCTCATAATTTCTTATTTTCCCTCTTGTGAACTGATGTTACTTTTCTTCTCAGTAACCCTAGTCTCCCTGGGGTAACAATGGAAAGGCAAATCTTGCTTGAAAAATCTTAGAAAACTTTATTGTCTTCATGATAAGTCCTGACATTACAGGAATTAACTTTGATAGATGTTTATATTGTCTGCCTTAATCAATTGAAAACTCCACAAAGAACTCTCCAGTGTTTCTCTAGCATTTATCAAAGCCTTGAACATAGAATTTTTTACAAGAGTAGTGCATCTTCAATAGAAACACAGTTTTGGTTGCTTCTTGGTTCAGTCTCTCTTACATCATACTAAGTCACATGCCAATATAATTAGGTGGAATGTACAAAGCCCGCTTGTAGGAGAAGAAGTTTGTTCTGAAAAATTCCTGGATTATCTAGATACTTAAAAGATGGAGTGTTACCATTCCAATATCAATCAAACCTCAAATTCCATAAACCATAACAATACTCTCCAATCATGTCCCAGTTCCAAAAGAACTATGCCCTACTCTAAGTAAGAAAAAAATGCAGATGAAGGGTCTGTAAGGGGGCTAGAAGGAAAGAAGTCAAAGGGGAGCACTTTGACATCCTGTCTCTACCTCTGCCTAGGAAAGCAGTGGACAGATCACCAGGCAGTGAACAGATCACCATTGCTGTCTGACTAATGTCTCTATGAGCACATCAAGCTGTCCAGCCCTTAAAAGTGTTTATCTAATTCCTCTGATTCTGTGATTAACAAGCAGGAGTCAGCTCATATTCTAGCTTCCAACAAAGACTTTTCTATGGACATTAACAAGGTGAACTTACAATTGTGTCTCATTTAAAGTTATATTTTTCACTTCCAGTTAAAATCTTGACTTTACATAAATTTGTGGTTTTGACCCATGTTAGTTGTTCCAATCCCAGATATTTCTGGATATACTGACAAAATAGATTTTTTTTGACCAGCAAAACTGGAAAAATGTGGTTTCACACAAAGGTGATATCACTCTGTGAGCAGTTGACCTTTTAGAGAACGTGTCTGGTTTTCCTGCTTCTAGCTCCAAAATCCCTATTTATTTTTCTAGCTGTAACTTTTCTTTAGTCCCAGGCATCTGGGCATCTACATCTGGGTATCTCAGACTCATCTCAAACTGATCTAACTAAAAATCAGTTGTCTCAGACTTTCGGTTCTATCTCCCTCTTTTGGATTTCTTCATACATTTGCTAGTTTTTAGAGCGATTACTTATTTCATTCATTGTGTTTTCACAGAATATAAACTCCATGAAAGGAGAGTTTTGTCTGTTTTGTTCACCTGCAGTATTCCCACTGTCTATATAGTGCTTGGCAGGTGGTGGATATTTGATAGACATATGCTGAAGCAACAAAGTCCTTTCAATGTTGTTTTTAAGTATCTTTTAGGTTAATGTCATCCTTTCCCTTCTCATTGCCGCTGTTTTGTTAGACATTTGAAAACCCTAACTGGGACTGTGAAATAGAACCTGCCAAGTCTCCTGTTCTCTAGATTTTTGCTATTTTAGTTAATCTCACATATCATTGCCAGATCCATCTTACTTGGGGCACAGTTCTCATTATGTCACTCCCTTCCTTGAGATTCAACACTGTTTAAATACAGATTCCTCAGCCTAGCATTTGGAGCCACCACAGTATGACCTCAATCTGTCACTTAAATTTTATCTCCCACTTTTCTTTTATACATTCTTTACAGTAAAAACAAATTGGGATACTCATTCATTGAATACTTTTTGAACTTTCCTACCTCTGTGCTTTACTTATGTGATTGCTTTCTTCATGAATGTTTGTTTGTTTATTTATTTATGTAATTATTTTAAAGAGAATAAAACCAAGCAAAATAAAACAGAATAAAGTCAATAAAAACAAACCAGTGTAAGTGACAAAGGACTTCAAAATAATAAGAAATCAACAATGGCTACCATAATGCCTCTTGTTGTCTTCAAAATAGCTGTATGTACCCTCAGATCCAGTAAATACCAAACAAAACAGAATAGAACCAATAAAAACAAAACAGTGAATGCAATAAAGGACTTCGAAAGAAGATAATAGTAAATCCAAATGGCTACCATAATATATCTTGTTATCTTTGAAATAGCTGCCCATGCCATCAGATATACTAAAATCAAACAAAACAGAATAAAACCCAACCCAATGAAACAATGAAAATGATACAAGACTTTAAAACAAGATAATAGGGAATTAACAATGGCTACTACCTTCAGAAGGAGATTCTCCATAGATGCTAGATTGCATATTGTTATCTTCTGAAAACAAGATCAGACTACTGGCTTTAGATCTGTTAAGTCAGTGAAACACTAAACACTACAAGCATTCAATTGTATTTTACCTCAATAGCTATCATTGCAGCCTGTGTTTCTTTGGATCAGTGGGTCACTTATGGTGGGGGGTGGGTGAGGGAGGGTTGGCTCTTCTTGTTTCCCAGCCTGTGCTCCTGAAGGGGCTGGCATCTGGTTCTTTCCACAGTGGTCTGTGCATGGTGCTGATTCGCAGGGAGGGCTTGCTTCTTCTTCTTCAGGAATATTTATTATTAGCTATTTCTCATAATATTTTCTTTTATTTAGCTAAATAATCTTCATATAGTCTTATCTTTTGATTCATCACTTTTTAAAACATGACCTTTTTATAGTTAGTGGATGATTTAGTTCTTTTACACTATTGTATATCCCTTCTGTGCTAGATATCTTCTGTTCCTCTCTCCAGTTCCTCTGTTCCAGGAGTCTCCACTGTATGGAACTCATGAGCAGCTCTCTCACCCTTGACTCCTTGTTTGGTTTGTTCACAAGGTCTGAGGAATTGAAGTGAGGAAGTGAGATTACTCTCCCAGTATTCCTCAAACAAAGGTCATGTTTCCTTTCATGATGGGCTTCTCTTCACAACCTCGTTTTGGATTTTTTGTAACTGCTCTTTCCCTTCCTTCTTTAGGCCTAGCAGGTCTAGTTCTGGGTCACTATCTGTGCGATTTCCTTACAAGCTGCCCACATCTTTTTAAATAATCCTTTTGTGAAGAAGCTCTCCTGGTTTATCCTCATCCATCTATTTGAGATCTGACTAACAGATATATTCCTTCCATCCTCCCATTGAGGCTGAGGACATAGTTGCCAACCAGACTGACTCACTTCACTTTCCAGTCATAACTTTTGCAACCCCTTGGACACCCATACTTACCAACTGGATAAAAATTTAGGACTACCCACAAGCCTCTAGTGAATATTCTCTAAAACAGGTCATAGAACTCAGGAAAGAACTATATTTTTGATTATAGTTTCATGGTTGGAATCTTCACTTGATCCAAAGGTCATATATTGAAGGCTTAGTCACCAGCCTGTGGTGTTGTCAAGAGGTGTGGTGTAGGAGATGGAAGTTAGGTCATCAGAGATGTGACTTCAAAGGGTATATTGGGGCTGTGGCTCCTTCTTTTCTTTCTCTTTTATATTTCCTGGCTGTCTGGAGGTGAACAGCTTTGTTCCACCGTGTTCTTCCCAACATGATGTTCTGTTTTGTCATAAGCCCCAAAACAATAGGATCAACTGACTGTGGATTTAAGCCTCTGAAAGTATTGGTCAAAATAAATCTTTATTCTTTAAAGGTGATTTTCTCATGCATTTTGTCATTGAAACAGCAAGCTGAGTAGCACACAACTTTACTGTAAAGGATACAAACGAACCAGCCAAGGAAAGCCACAGGGTATGGTTAAGGAGATAGTTAAACATAGAGATTTTATGACCTCTCCTCTTGGAGTGAGGATGTCACCCACTCAGCACATAAGTGTATTAATTACCTGGGAGTAATTAATTACTCTGTGTCCAGAGTATATATGGAGTTTTTTATTGCATAGGAATGATTCAGGAATGACTATGTGACTCAACTCAGCCCCTTACTCCATAGTTGAGGTTGGACTGGGTTGATATCATCTGGCTCAAAGTCCCCAACCCTTTAATCACATGGTTGATGTTTCTACCATGGCCAACCTTCATTGTGAGCCACCATATTGTTCTAAACTCAGATATGGTTTGAAGGGTTCATGAGTAACAAAAGTACTGCTATTACTTGGGAAATTCCGAGCACTTAGAAAATCCCACCCAGGAACTAAGGATAGGGGCCAATTACATTCTTTATTATAAAACAGGTATGTACTATCAACACGACTTATCATTGATGATGTTGTGCTTGATTACTTGACTAGGGTAAGGTTTTTTACTGTAAAGTTACTTTATCCTTCATCCTTTTCTTTCTTTTTTTTCTTCAGAATTGGTGACTAAATCCAGGGTTCTCACACTCAGTTACATTCCTAGCCCTTTTAAAAGATGCATTATCTTGAGTTAGGGTCTCACTAAGTTACCTAGGCTGGGCATTGAACTTGTGACCCTCAGCCTCTTAGAGTGTTGGGATTAAGGTATATGGTACTACGCTTGGCTAAAATATGATTTTGTTTTTCAGTACTGGAGATTAAACCCAGGGTCTTGTACATGCTAGGCAAGCACACTATTACTGAGTCCCCATAGCTTTTCATACTCTTTGGAAGGAAATTACTGGGGTTTGGGAAATTATGTGGAATATTCTCATGGGGGGAAGACTCTACATTAAGTAATTTGTAAAAGGAGTCATATCTTTGCATTTTTTTGTGGGGGGCACCGGGGATTGAACTCAAGACCTTGTGCTTGCTAGGCAGGCACTTAGGTCACTGAGCTAGATCCCCGGCCCTAGAGTCATATCTTTGCTCTTAACAATTTATAGTAAGAATTTAAAATTTAAAATGGAAAATTTGAGTGAATTTTATAGTGCAATCTATTCTTACCACCAAGATCTTGCCATGAACTGTTTACTTGCTGTGTCACATATCTATTTATTTGTTTCTCTACCATCTCTTGATCCCTCTAACTATTTATGCATTTTAAATTGCAGGCTTCAGATTGTTCTTAATCATTTCAGTATGCATATTAAGAAGGGAGTTCAATATAGTATTCACCTGCAGTTTTTAAAATGCAAACTTTGTCTATAATGCAATTTGCAAGTCTTATGTGTATATTTGCTGAGTTTTGACAACTATGTGTGTATGAGTAACTCAAACTACTGGGAAGATATAGAGCATTATCATCACTCCAGAAAATTCCCTCGTCTTCCTTTCAAAATAATGTCTGCCTTTGCCTCCACCAGAGGGAAACTGATGATTTAATTTTTCTCCACTATTGATTGTTTTGTCTGTTCTAGAATTTCATATAAATGAAGTCATACAGCATGTACTCAGATGTGTTAGACTTCTTTCACTTGTGTGGTTCTGAGATTCATCTTTACTATTTGATGTTTTGTTCTTTTTTATTGTCTTTTACTTATGAATATGCCAGAATTTTAAAATTCATCCTTATATTGATTGACATTGGACTGTTTCCTATTTGAGAGTATTAGAATCTCAATTTTCATTCAAGGCTGTGCCATGAGTCATATTTCGTTCAAATATGCTTTCATTTCCCTTGAGCAAATACCTAGGAGTAGAATTGCTTGGACATGGGATAGATATTGTTATAGTGTGTGTCTAGATGTCCCCCAATGCTTTGTGCAGTCATGGGGGCAGGCTTCTAGAGTTTGTGAATGATTCATGGTCCAGTGCTGGGATTATGGATGTGAGTGCTATACCCAAGTGGGTGTGGCCTACATACAATATAAGGGACAGAGTCTTCACTCCATGCTCCTCCCTTGTCACTTTTGCCACCCTGCCTTGGACCCAGCAGATTATGGACAGAAACCTCTGCAAACTCTGAGCTAAATAAACCTCTCCTTCTTTCATTTTGAGTGTCAGATATTTTGTCTCAGCAATGAGAGAAAAGTAACCAAGAAAGATAAATATTTAATCAGACCATTTTTCAAAAGGTTTTTACTGTGTTCGTTTTTTCACTAGTGTGTGAAATTTGAAGTTAGCCCACAACCTGACGGTATTTGTTTTTGTCAGTTCTTTAAATTTTAGCTATTCTAATGAATATGTAGTGCTATATTACTGCATTTCTCTCTTTGACTAATGATATTGGACACTTTTTTATATACTTATTGGCCATTCATGTAGTTTAACTTTTGTAAAGTCACTTTTTAATTTTGTGCCTTCTTTTTTAGCTAGATTCTTAAAACTGTGAGTTGTGATATTTCTTTGTATTCTAGGTTAGTGTTGTCCAGTAGAATTTTTGCATTGTTTGTCTACAGTTTTGTTTTCTTTTAATCTCTTTAAAATTAAAAAAAAAAGGAATGTTTCTTCTATTTCGTGCTGTTTATTCAGAAGGAATTTTGGCTAACAATTTATTTTTGTTTGTTTAAATTAAATTTACACATAAACTCCAAATTATACTAGGTAAGGTAATATATTTATATAACCGTATATATTGTGTAATTTGTAAATTGGTTTAAACATATTTAACTTCCCAAACATTTATCATTTCTTTTTGGCAAAAACATTGAAAAGCTTTTCTTCTAGCTTTTTGTGATATTCAATATATGGTTGTTATTTGTATATACCCTACTGTGCAATAGGACACAGTAATGCCTTAGCCTGATCTAATTATAACTTAGTGCCCATTGATCCATTTTTGATGGTCTCCTCCCCATAGTCTCCTTGGTGTCTAGTGACCACCATTCTATCCTCAATGTTTATGATATCAATTTTTTTGGTTCCATATATTGCTAAAATCATGCTGTAATTATTGTTCTGTGCCTGGATTATTTCATGTAATGTAATGATCTCCAATTGCAAATAATTGGATTTCATTCTTTTTTTAAGGTATAATAGTATTCCATTGTATGTATGTACCCCATTTTCTTTATCCATTCACTCATTGATGGAAATTTAGGTTCTTTTCCTTTCTTGACTGTTGTGAACAGTGCTGGATTGGACTTGGATATATACTTAAATGTGAGATTTCTGGATATTTTGGTAGTTCTATTTTAATTTTTTGAAGAATCTCCATAAATATTTCACAAATACAGCTATATTTCCATAATAGCTACACTAATTTACATTCTTGCTAACAACGTGCAAGTGTTCCCTTTTCTCCACATCCTTGCTAGTACTTGTTACCTTTTGACTTTTTAAAATAGCAATTCATACTGGAGTAAGATGATAATCCACAAGTGGTTTTAATTTAAATTTCCTCAATGATTAATGATGAACACTTTTATATACCTATTTGCTGTTTGTATGTCTTCTTTTGGAAAATGACTAGGTTTGTTGTCAATTTTTAATCAGGTTATTATCATTATAATCAGGTTACTATTATTATTTGGATATTGAGTTTTTGGAGTTCCCTAATAGTTCTGGCTACCTACCACTTGTCAGATGTAGTATTATTTGAAAACATTTTTTCTCATTTTGTATGTTGTCTCTTTATTCTGATGTTTGTTTCCTTTGCAGGCTTTTTAGTTTGATATAACCCTAATTGTCTCTTTTTGCTTTTGTTTCCTGTGCTTCTGAAGTCTTGTCCAAAAAAAAGTCCTCGCCCATTCCAATATCCAGAAGTGAAAATTTCCTGTTTTATTTTAATACTTTCATAGTTTTAGATCTTGTGTTTAAGTCTTTAATCCACTGAGTTGATTCTTGTAGTTGGTAAGAGACAGTGGTCCAGTTTCATTTTTCTATATATTGCTACCCAAGTTTCTTAGCATCATTTGCTGAAAAAACTGTCTTTTCTCCAGAGTATGTTTTCAGTTCCTTTGTTGAAAATCATTTGGACAACATTTTTTTGGGCAGAATCTGGGGTTAGAATTGCAGACGCTTTGGGTCTTGAAAAGTTGAGAATTGAAAGTTTCAAAAGACAAAATAGAAACCATTTCCAAGAACTAATGATGATAAATGTGAGAAATCCATACATGAGTCTTTATTTTGTCCTATTTAAGGAAAATGATTTGTGTTTTTTTTCTGACCTTAAGTATCTCTAAACTATTTTCCCTGAGTTTTTCAAAATTATTTTAGGAAAGTGAAGTTAAACACATTTATTTCCTTCAATTTTCACCTTAATTCAATATCAAGTTGGAATATAAATCTAAACTATTTAGCTTAATCCCTTCACATTGTATGGAAGAAATAAATTAAAGTTACATGATTTGTGGAAGATAATACATCTTATTAGTATCAGAGTTCTGATAATCCAGATTTTCCAGCTT
Organism: Cuniculus paca; assembly: GCA_004365215.1. NCBI lineage: Eukaryota > Metazoa > Chordata > Mammalia > Rodentia > Cuniculidae > Cuniculus > Cuniculus paca. The sequence continues at coordinate 4,477 of RJWT010036098.1, read as the reverse complement.
CTCTACTATACTGATAATGCTACTATGCAGTGCTAACCTGTCATAATATCTAACTTGATCAATAACTCTTAATTCCTTCCAATGTGTCTGGCACTGATAATACAAGTTTTCACTATGGTATTAATCTGATCCTCAAATGTCACAGGGGTCTATGCAAGAGAAGACATAATTAGAACATAGTAAAAGAAAATATGTTATAAAGATCAAAATTGAATAGAATTAAGGATGAAGTGGTACAGTGACTATAGAAATAGTGTTTTGCCTCATCCTAAGTAAATCTGATTGTCTTATGGAAATATTAAATTGTGATTGAAAACAGGATGTATAGAAGACACTTGATAAAAGCTGGTTTTGCTAACTTAAATGTATAAGACGAAAGCAACTACATGACAACTTAAATTCATGCTGCATTTAAAAATGTTAAAGGCTATTAAGGAAGGTGAAGATTAACTGCTGAAATTAATAGAGACATCTTTATGGAAAAAAGAAGGATTTGCGATAAACTTTCAAGAAATCATGAAATTAGGAAGGGCAGAAAGATTATGAGCTAGTATAATAGGGACACGAACAATATTTTAATGAAAATGTGAGTGCTTTGTAAGTTAAAATGTGATTTCACTACAGTTCAAAGGAAGCTCATTAAATATGTTTATGGGCTTCTGGAAAACATTATTTTTAAGTCAAGCTAATACAACTTAAATTTACAGAAGAAGTTCAGATGTGGAATCACTTGCTGAATTAAGTAGTAGAGTAGGAATCTAGGTCTCTTCCTGCATGGTGGTGCTGCTTCCCTCAGATGCTTTTCCTATGGTAGCTAGTCCTAGTGCAATACTGTTTTCTCAACAGTATACAGTTGTATTTTATTTGTAAGGAGACCTATTTGCTTTTAACCGTTTGCCCAAAAACTGATCATTTAACTTTTCTGACTTTTCTTTACCCAGAAGTGGAATTAACAGTAACTACTCAGCCAACCTCATAGCAGTCATGAACTTGTATATATACTTTTTTTTTTTTTTTGCGGCACCAGGGATTGAACTCATGACCTCGTCCTTGCCAGGTAGGCGCTTAGGCCACTGAACTAGACCCCCGGCCCTTGTCTTTTTGAAATAGGGTCTTGCTATGCTGTTCAGGCTGGCCTTGAGCTCACTTTGTAGCCCAAGGTGGTCTCGAACTCACAATGATCCTCCTGTCTCAGCCTCCCGAGTGCTGGGATTACAGGTGTGAGCCACCACGCCTGGCTTGTATATATACATGTTTTGTTATTTATTTTTCAACAAAGCTGGAGAAAAAAGATTTATAGAGATTATGTTTAAATGGAGATTCTATACAGATAGTTTTAGGACTAAATTCTGTAGTTATCTGCAGCATTGATTTGCATGGTCTCCAATGATTCTAATAAGTATTGTTATATTTTTTTCTGTGGTGTAAATATATGATATGTGAGCAGTATGATTAATTGAGTGCTTCCTATGTAGTGACTCACCTTTTATTAACTAGACTGACTTAAAGTTATGCAGTTTTCTGTTCTTTATGATATCACTGAGGAATTCTTGTGTATATTACTTTTTATTTATACATTAAGTATAAAAATTGATTTCTTTATACTTGCATTCAGATTAATTACAGTATTGAAGAATGATGATGAACTGCTAATGTAGACAGAAAATGGAGCTGGAATTCTAGTTTCTTACATAGCCACTGAAAAGAAGCTTATTTGTTCATTGATAAGAGAGCAAAGTAAGAATAACAGTGTCTATTTTTTTCTTTCACTGGGACAGTTATAATTGTTATTAAAAGAGAACTTGATTTAAACAAAGTTTCCTTACTTTATTATTTTTGTCCCTATTCTGGCCAATATTAAAACATTATATTATGAGGTTTGATAATTAATATAACAAAATGAATGAATTCTTAGTGCTTGTTGTAGTCAAGGCAAACAATTTAATACAGGACACATAATTTATAGGATTGTTTTATCATAGTTACCCAAAGAGTCAAATACAAAAGAGTGCAGAAAGTTTGTCCACACACTGGAGGCCCAAAGAATCCAGCCGAGGGCCTGGATCCCATGGCAATGTCCTGCATAAGTCCAGCTGAAGACCTACAGCACATGACAATGACCCCCACGAGTCCAACTGCAGGCCTAGAGCCCTCGACAATGTCTCATGCAAGTCTGCTTCACAGATCTGTGCTGGGAAGGCTCAAGGTCAGCGGAGGAAGCTAGAAAGTCTGTGCCAGCCGGAAGAAGGATCTGTGCAAGCAGGCTGAGCGTTCTGCACTGGAGCCAAGAACTGATGCTCAAAATAAGGACAAGTGCTCCCCTGAAGAGAACCACAGCCATCCTCAGCCATAATAAGGTCCTCAGCTCCTCTGACTATAAGAACAGCTGAGTTCATATCAGGAAAGTCAGCATGACAAGCTCCTCCAGAAGAACCAACAGCACCAGCTCTTCCTGTCTGGTTCTCCTTTTTATATTGTTGGTAACAACCCTCAGGTGGGTCTTCCATATCCAGCACCATGCTGATTCAGTTCAGCTGGGTGTTACAGTTTGACTACCAGTTGTCAATCCACCACAGTGCTTAACTAATAAGTTAATAATTCTCAGTGAATGTTCAACATACACAAAGGAGCCAAGTAGGGTGGCACGTGCCTGTAATCTCAGCATTCTGGAAGGCCGAAGCAAGAGGATCACAAATTTGATCCCAGCCTGAGTCAACTTAGTGACTTAGTGAGACCCTGTCTGAAAATAAAAAATAGAAATGGCTGAGGATATAGGTCAATGTGAATGCCCTGGGCTCAATCCCCAGTACTGCACAAAACAAAAAAAAACAATAAACAAGCCAAAAAACAAAGAACAACTCCTACACAAAGATTTAATTTCTTAATAAAAATGTGATTTTTTTTGAAAATGGCAGAAAGAATTGCTCACAAAAATTATACCTTGAGTGTATAGTCTGATTAAAATATGAGTTATTGTCGGGCATAGTGGCACACACCTGTATTCTCAGTACTCGGGAGACTGAGGCAGGAGGATCACTGCAAGTTTGAGATCTCCCTGGGTTACAAAGTGAGCTCAAGGCCAACCTGAACTGCACAGCGAGACCCTGTCTCAAAAAAAAATTTTTTTAAGGGATTACTAAGTGTTAGGTATTTGTTGCTTTATAACAAGGTAACACAAATCTGATGGTTTAAAGCAGCACATATTTATTTTCCCACAGATTTTGTAGGTCAGAAATCTGGGCATAACCTGAGTCTTTTGTTTCATGGTCTCTCACAAGTTTGTAATCAAAGGGCAGCCAGATCTGGAGTCTCATTTGAAATCTCAACTGGATAGGATATGATTCCAAACTTACATGGTCACTGGCAGAATTTAGTTCCTTGCAGGGTGTTTATTGAGGGCCTTGGTTCTTTGCTGACCATTGGCTATTCCTTGCCACCTGGGCAAATCACAACAGCTTGTTTCATAAATCCAACTGGGGGGTTCTCCTAGTAAGACAGAAATTATAGTCTTACATACTGTAATATAGAAAGGACATCTTATCACTGTTGCAATACTCTGTTGGTTAGAAGCAAGTGGTAGGTCTTGCTCATTTACTTTTTTGTGGGGGGTGGTACTGGGGATTGAATTCAGGGCCTTGTGTATGCTAGGTAAGCACTCTATCACTGAGCTACATCCCCAGCCCTTGCTCACTTACTTTCATGGGGAGGGGATTATACAAGTGTAAGAATACCAAAGGTGGGCCCATTCACCCAGGAGCAGCATAGCCACTGCTGCTCTGGGCCTGGCTTCCACCTAGCTGTGCAGCTTGGAACCTTGTGGTAGGGATCTGCGCCCATACCATCATCAGCCCAGGATGTTCTGAGCATCCCTGGGGTCCTGCCTAGGCCCCACCCATTCACCCTGGAGCAGCAGAGCTGCTCTGGGCCCAGCTTGAGTTGAAGGTGTGCACAGCGAATTCCACCTAGCTGTGTAGCTTGGGACCTCGCAAGCAGACCGGTAGGGATCTGTGCCCATCCCACCATCAGCCTAGGATGTTTGGAGCATCCCTGGGGTCCTACCTGGGCTCCGCCCAGACACCTCCCAGCAACAGAACACTCAGAGTGGTAGTCTTGGCTGGAGCTGAAGGTGTGCACTATGAGTTTCACCTAGCCTTGGCACCTCAACTGTGCATGTTGGGTTCACATGCCATAGTAGAATACAGGAAAATGACAAAACTAAAGAGCAAAATGCAATCTTGCACCTCCGGTTCTTCCCAAACAATCCAAAGAGACACAGACATAGAAGAAAATATCAGCCACACACCTGAAACTTCTGAAATGATAGCAACTGAAGTAAAGAAATATCTCCATGAAGCTTTAAAGGAACTCAAGTTAGAAATTATTTCCAGGTAAAACAAGAGATGATAAATGTAATGAAAGAAATGCTAAACACATCTAAAGAAGATATAGTTGGAAAAATATAGGAGCACTGCAAAAG
>RJWT010036097.1:0-13330 GCA_004365215.1 Cuniculus paca | reverse complement strand
CTGGCCAGGTGCAGGTGTGAGGAGTGACCAGGTCGTGGGGAGCTCACGTCTTGCTGGTCTCTCAGCCTGGGGGAACTTAAATGGTGGCCAGTGATTCCAGGGTCAGACACCCTTTCTCCACTCTGCAGATACCAACCAAGCACCCAAGTGCCTCATGTAGCCCCAGTGCTGGTGACATAAGGGGAACCGGACACACCACCCTTACCTCTGAGTTCATCTCCTTATGCAAATAAGCACTGCTTTTTCCAAATCCAGTGTGAAGAGTGTATCAGAGCTAAAGCTGTCTGCTTTCTGGGGTTGGCCACTCACTATCATAGCAACACCATGAGGCTGGTGCTGTTTTTATTGCCATCGTACAGGTGGAGGAATGGGTGCTGCGTGAGTTAAGTGCCATATCCAAGCTCACAGCTTACCGACCCATGAAGGGAACCCAATTCCCAAGCTCTGTGCCATCTCATGTGCTGGCCCAGGGGCCCAAGATGGCCTTGCCCCTGACACGTATGAAATATTTTTACCCCCCATGTTTCTTTTACCTTCTGTGAGCAAGCTGGACAGAGGCTCCACTCTTAGTCCCAACTACAGATGAGAAAAGTAAGCTACTAATCACTGGGACACAAAAGGTAACAAGTGATAGCAGAAGTGAATGCTCAGAGACCAACTTCCTACCCACTGCTCTTTTTCTTGCTCCAGGCTATTGGGCTGTGTAGTGGAGACTACATGAGAGGAGAGGCCACCAGAGCTTAATAGGACAATGCTAGCACAAGCCAGCATATGAAATCTGGGCCCTGGCCACCAGTCCCCTGCCTTCTGGCCCATCCTGCTCAGAGCCTGCAGACTATGTGAGTGCTATGCCCAGCACTGCCAGCTACACACCAGTCAGGTGACCACTCGCTCCACCTGCTCAGAACCAAGTCTTAGAAAAGCGAATACAGGCTGGGCAATAGCTCATGCTGAATGATTCTCCAAACTTGCTTTAAATGGTGATTTTGCAGTTTGAGATGCAAAAGTATTTCATGGCTCATAGAAGTGGGCAGAATGGATTTGTCCATGCTGAACCAAAGTCCCGCATCCTCAACAAAGCTGCACAGATGCTGCCATGACTGGGCTCCCGAGCTGGTAATGACAGGCTCTCCTGGGCTACCTCAGTGCTGGCCGTGTGCTGACCATGACCAGACATTATGCTAACCACTTCACACCTGTGATGCACTCGAAACGGCTCTGCAAGGCGGTCACAGTCATGTCCTCGCTGCATGGTACATGACAGAGCCCAAGCCCTCCAACCCAGGCTCGCACTAACTTCCTTAATATCGGTGATAGTTACCATTAGTCGCAGAAGGATAAAAGCAATTAAATTCAATACTTAATTTCTGTTACATGCAAAGCATAGGGCTAGGTGTTAAAAACAGTGTGAATAAGAACTACATTCTATTTGCTGAAAGTTTCAAATGATTACACCCACAACTGCAGGATGTCTTTTCACCATAATTTTTTACTAACCAAGCACATCACACTTAGTAAGCCCACAATAAATGTTTTCTGACTAAACAAACAAAAACATCAACATACTTTAAGAACACGTTTGCTTTCTCTCCTGGTTATTCTTCATTTTAACACGCCTACATCCCTTAAAGTGTTATTCTTCGCTTGCAAAGACCAACTCCTTCATTGAGAAACTACCTGGGGGTTGTCCTTGGTAACAGCCTCCCCTTTCTGAGCTTGGAGCCCTCATTTATAAGAAGAGGAGGTGGGTTTCTGGGGTTCGATCACCCAGGGTCACTTGGATATAAGACACTAGGACATTAAAAGCCGGTCTTCATTCTAACTGTAAAGGACTTTATCCAATAGTCAAGGATATAAAGGAATAAGCATATAAGGATTTCATTACAAAGTTCAAGGTTTGAACTCAGGCAAGATATCAGCAAGAGACACTCATAGCAGCTGAAGAATGTGTTCCTGGAAGCTGGAGCTATCATTAGCAGGCACAAAAGCAAATGTCAAAGTTGATAGGCCAGGAGCAGAAAGCTAACCCTAGATGCTTTTCGAATTATTTCCTGCACACCCTGCCAAGCCCTATTGTCCTATCCTCCACAGCTTTACCCTTGCCTGCCTGAACTTCAAAGACAGTTGAGATTGTGATCCCAGTTAAACAGAATTCATTCTTCAAAGCCAGGAGGAGGAAAGAGCATGGCAGGGGTAGCTGGGAGGCAGGCGTGCTGATGCCGGTATGCTGTGTGACCTTAGGAACTTTACCTAACTTCTCCGAGTCTGTTAGCTCACTATTAATAATGGACAAATTTTTTTATCTACTTGATATTCTCTCCAAGAGAAAAAAAAAGTCAAGTGGCACTTTCAGTACCTTGCAGAAAAATTGTGAAGTTTGGAGGAATAAATGGAGGTCTGTGTTAGTCAGGATAGGTTAGGATATATTGTAGTAAGGAAAATCCCTGAATCTCAAGGGCTGCAGACAACAAAGGTCTATTTCTCGCTTGCCCTTAATGCTCATTGCAGGGGGCTCTGCTTACAGAATACACAGGCAACCATGTTGCCCGAGCAGCTTTCGTCTCTGATCACTGCTGTGCCTGGAGGAGAGAACTGTGGAGGGTCTCACCCTGGTGGTTCCAGCAATCAGCCTGGATGTGACACAGGCCACATCCACACACAGCTGGCTGGCCAGAATTAGCCACAAGGTGCCACCCAACACAGAGGCACCCGGATGTGAGCTGACCATGTACCAACAGATGACACTAAGGATCACCACATCGCCAAGAGCCACGGCACTCACCACAGAGCTCTAAGACTCTTTAGGGAAAGGTCAGGAATGTAAGAAGGAGATGAACCCTGCACCGTGCACTGGTGACAGAGCCTCCTGGAGAAGTCCCACTTGCCAAGGCCTGGGCTACAGAGGGACAGGGGTCTCGAGTCACACTCAGTCTTTTGGGTCAGATCCAGAGTGGCGAGGGGGCCCTGGCAGAGCATGCCCCAGCCCCCGTGCCTCCTCCTGAAGGCAGAAGGTGAAGCTGCCTCCAGCCCTCCGCCCTGGCCACTGGCTCTCTGGTGAGCACACCAGGTAAATGCCATGTGCTATCCTGGGGCTTTTCGCAGAAGTCGCTCTTGACGATAATAGCTTTAGGAGGCTATGCAACTGCACGCCTGGCATCAGAAACATCGTCTGAGGCCAGGTGTTGCATCTCTAATTAGGATGGGGATTTTTTTTCACCCCACACAGAATTTACATAATTGGGAAGGAGGTTACAACAAGGACCATCCCCACCAATTGTGCCTTTTTCATGCCCTCCTTCCGCTTTCCCTTGCACACTTTAAATTTAAGGCAGAAATGAATCGATTTGAATTTTTTGAAATTAATTATCATCATTGCCATGGAAAATGTATCTGCAGCCTTCCTTGGGGACTTGAGAGAAGAGGGGGTGTGCTCATGTAGAGAGGGTCCCTGGGAGATGCTACACGTCACCTGATGCACTCTTAAGCAACCGCCCCCACCAGGCCACCCAACCTCACCCAGCTGGTCTTCAGGGCATCTCTCCGTTCGGTCTGAGCATTCTTTAGGATTTTTTTAGTACCAAAATTAATGCTTTAAAATGTCACTCGCTACAGTAAAATTTATCAACATTATTATATACCATAGAAACTGCCATCCCAGACAAATGCACGACATTAAAATTTGGTCTAGAGCTCCCCAGAGGAAACGTTTGCTGCAATTTGTATAACAGTTTATATATTTATGCTATTTAATGGTACAAAGCAATAATTATGACTTCATTCACTGATAAGCAAAGGCATTACATAAATCTGATGCGGATTTAGAACATGCCAGCTCTGACACCAGTGTACTAGTTGTAAATTATGTTGCCGTTAAAAAAAAAATCTAAGCAAATATGAAGGAGCAGCAGGAAACTAATAATGCATCTCCAGCTGTTCCAGTTAACCTGCAAATGTGGCCATCTGCACCTCGGGAGAAGGAGAAGGAGAGAGACGGGAGGGCGGGGCAGGGAGAAGCAGCAGCCGCCTTTCTACAAAGCACAAAGCGTCCCCTGACATCTAGCCAATGACCTTGCTCCTTACATGCGGCCAGTGCAGAACTGGGAAAGTTCCCAGGGAGCGCGAGGTCCCTTGTCCACTCCTCTGACACCCACACCCTTCCCTGTTCTTGCCCCAGTCGAGAGGGAAGGGGTTCCTCTTGCTCCTCTGTATTCCTGCTGCCCAGGCAGCATCCTTTACAATGTCAAGTGTGGGAAATGGCAGGAGGAAGAAAGCAGTGTACATCGTAAATGCCCGCCCACTTCTGACGGAGCCACAGGGCACAAGGGCTCCAACTATCAAACAAGACAGAGATGTTTAGGCAGTGGCAGATCACACACTGAGTGGTGGGTGGAAAGGTGGCTCTGAGGCCCATGAAAGAATAAAAGGTCGCCCAAGAACTGTGGGCTGGGTCCTCTGCTGTGGCCCAGGCCATGTCCCACCCTGGTAGCCATCTCGGTGCAGGTAAAGGGCCACTCAACCCCACACAGAGGGCACAGGAGAGCTATCACCAGCAGGTGTGTGGTGCTGCTTGGGGTCAAGGGTTCCTGGGACCCTCCTAATGCCAGTGAGGCTCCCCATCATGTTGTCACACCAGAGATCTGAGGCACTGTGGTCATTTTCTTTCCTGGTCTCTTGAGACTGCCTAGGAAAGCCAGAAGTGCAAGGCTAACTCGGGTCCTATAGAGATGCTAAGTTGAAAAGCTAACCAACAAACACAAAAGACTCCACACAAACAAAAAATTGGCACCTAAAGCAAGAAATATAGGTATCATTGATTTATCACATGCTAAGGCAAACATATGAAACTAAAAACTTCACGAATCCACATAAGCTCAGTAAGCAAGATGTTCCTGTCATGTTCTCTCCTCTACTTTCCTTCCCACTTGATTCCATTCTGTGCACTGCTCTGCCTTACTCATGCCTTTTCCATTGTGCTGGCTGTGACTAAGATGTTTGTATGATTTGCAGATGGACGGCAGCTTGCAGTCTGAAAAGCACTGGCCGACTGCAGAAGGAAAGTTGAGGCTCAGAGGTCTGTTCCAGGTCTGTGGCCCTCTTTCCACCAGACCTCGTGTCCACACCTCGCCTAAGGCTTCCAAGGCCTTCTCAGTGTCCACTCGGGGGGGACTGAGTGAGGACAAGGAGAAACAGGAGGTAGCAGAGGCAGAAGGGAGAGGGCAGAGCTCTGGAGAGGGGCTCCAAATTCACCCTGTCAGCAATTTGGAGTGGTGCTGACTGCTCAGCTGCCCAGCGTGACCACACACACAGCGCAGTGCAGTGCTCTGTTTGGCCTGAGTGTCCCCATGGGTGAGCTCTCCTGCAGGCTTCTAGCGGCCACCCTTTGCAACTGGAACATGGGAAGCCGCTTGCTGGGCTAGAGACAGGCAGAAGAGCTGTGAGTCTTACACAGCCCCAGGAAGAATCAGCACAAGCTCCCCCACTCCCAGGAAAGAAGGTCTCCTTACCATCATCTTATCCTAAACAGAACAGTCATTCTGGGTCATTTCCAAGCGGGTCCCCAAAGGTGGGCCCTCAAGCTGGGGCAACAGGTGAGATCCCATGTCCCTCTTTCCTGTTTACAACTTCTTATTGCTTCAGATGAATTTGTAACTAAGGAAACAGTGTTTGTTGGGTACCCACTTATCCATCAAAAAGTTCTGAGGGCCTCCATCAGTGCCCCCCATTGCAAGCTGTGGGGAGTGGAGTCCCACGGACATCTCCAACACAGCCCCATCCACCCGCCCTCCAACAAACACATCATCTTGCTACAGGGCACTTTTGCTCAGTGTCCAGCACATGGTCCTTTTATGGTCTAAGCAGTATTAATTCCAAGAACTAGAAATCATCCCCTCCATCGGAACCTGTCAGTGACATTGCCAGCAGATCCTAGGACCAACTTAGTAGATCTCTCTCTTTGGCAAGGATGAAAGACAAGGCAGGCCCAAGAGCATGGTCAGCCCTGGGCAGGCTTACAAATACTCAGGGTGTGTGTCCACGATGGGACCCAAAAAGCACAGGCTGGGCTACAAGCTTCTCTGCATCTAGGGGGATGGATGCCAAGGGGGCAGCCCTATGACCCTGTGCTGGGACAAGCAGAGCTACAAAAACAGTACCTGGACTGATGGGGTGAGGGTGTTCAGACACAGAGTGAGGGGCTGGCCATGGTGCCTGGTTTGTTCTGCCCCCAACCACTAGCTGTGGCTCTTCCTCAAGAGTTGTGTGTGTGTGTGTGTGTGTGTGTGTGTGTGTGTGCATGTGCATGCACTTTGTAACTGGTGGTCAACACTTTAAAGGACAAGAAATGTTATATTAAAATCTAGACTTTTATCTTCTTTAAACTTCTGAACATTAGGACTCTTCCAAGATGCAGTCCCCTGGACAACAGAGGAAAGGGCATGGACTCTTTCTATTAGGACACAACGGCCCCCACACACAGCTGTTTCACACATACACCTTAGTGCCTGGGCCCCTGAAGGCGTGAAGCTAGTGGCCCTTAAACCACCAGGTAAAAGAAGAGCAAAGAAGATTCCAAAGTCCCTGCCACTAACTTGCAGTGTGACTTCAGGCAAGCTCCTGCCCCTCTCTGGGTCTCAGTGAAAGCTGCACAATGGCAAGGGTAAAAACCAACTACTTTTATTCTTGGTACTTCCAGAATGCCATCTCAGGCCCCTTGACATGGAGGTGGGCCAGGCAAGGTTTCCCGGGGAGAAGCCAGGCTGGAAGGGGAAGAGGGCTGGTGCAGTCCCTGTAGTCAGCGCTGCTGTGCCCGGGCGCCAGCCCCCAGGCTGCACTGACGCCACTCCTCAGCAGCTTGGTAGGAATATTGTGTCAGAGATTGGAGATATTAAGAATGACAATGCATTATGACTTTAGCAGAGAAATCTCAGGAGTCCTAGAGATAGGATTTCAAAATCCTCAGCCAAAAATCAATAGTAATGCCCAAGAATTTATAAAAGAAGCACGTCAGCCTGCATTTGAGAAGACACACTTTTGGTTTCCAGCTAAACCAAAGGGACAAGTGCAAAAGTGTCATTCAGCAAGGGCGGAAAGCAGAAAGCAAGAACCACCTGCAGGGCCCAGAGTGATGGGAGGTGATTTGTGGGCTCTCCCTTGGGCTGGGTTAAGATCCCATGGAGGCCAACAGAGGAACCAGCAGTGCCTCCACCCCACCAATGGCTCCCTCTGGTCCCCCCGAAAGAGAGGGACCCATCTGGGCCCCCCCTGAAAGAAAGGGGCTCAGCAGAGCCTCACTTCCCTGAGCGCTGCTGGACCCACTCTGTCCTGGAAACCAGGTTTACCAAATAAGTGGGAACACACAGGCAGTGCGGGGACAGCAGCACAGTAGGGCCTATTCTTACTCTTAGCTGTAAAATGGGTATAAAAAAGAGCAGTGGTCACCTTTCTCCTGCACTTATTGTAAGGATTGAAAATTAATTTAAGAAAATAAAAAATGCTTTAGGAAGCAGTAAGACCTACAGGAAGAGCAGGGACTCTGATGGCAAGTAGCGCTGGGTTCCAAACCCAGCAGTGCCACTCGGGTGGAGACAGTCACACCAACCTTCCCTCTGAGGTCACTGCAGGGGTTGAAGGTAGCATCTGCAGTGTCTGGCAAAATAACGAGCCTCAATAACTATAGCAATTTCAATAATAAGGTTATGAAAAATACAAATAAACATGACGCATTAAAATGTTACAGTTTTTTAGGCAAACTAAATATTGTTTTAAACTTTTTTTTCAAATCAGCCTTTGTGTGACATTCCAAACGTTTATAAACCTGTGAGGTAGAATACGCTTGCAATACATGTACCAACTCCCCATAAGGAATGCGATCATTAATGCAACCACGTACTAATAAAAAAATATATGCATCATGGGGAACTGGTACATAGTACATACACTTACTGCATCTTTTCACTTGCCTTTCCCTTCCTTATATGTATTTCTTAATAACAGTCACTCTTAATAGACTCGTTGATGGTTTATAGGTCTTTTCATGAAATACTGTCTTTCCCTCATACAGGGCTCCACATTTTTTAAAAACTCTCTGCTTACTTTTTCCCAAACAATGCTCACAAGATGAAGTAGGATTCTTCACTTGATAGGAAACAGAAGTCATCCAGGGGGAATGTGACTGACCAAGGACACATAGCAAATCAGGAAAGGCTCGATCCAGCACAGGAGGAGGTCCACAACTGTCCCCTCTGTGCATGTCACTCCCTTCTCTGCTGGGCTTCACATCGCAAAATATGAGCTCTTTTCTTTGCTAACCCTGACTCTGGAAGGACTGAGAAGAGGATATCTATGCTGGGAGAGCCCCAGAGAGGATCCTACCTGGCTTGTGACTTCACAGATCCCAAATTTAGGCTACAGTTTCTTTTGATCAATTGATTAATCGATGAATTGCAATGCTAGGGACAGAACCCTAGACCTTGCCCCAGCCCAAGGCCACAGCTTCTGGCTCAGTAAGTGGCAGAGGGGTTGGAGGCTAAGCACTTCCTCCTTCCCATCCTGAGTCCCCAGGCCATGAAGCGGAGCACAGAACCTAGGAGCTGAAATCGAAGCATTCTGCTTCCACACAGTTGCCAGAACTGGGGGTGGGACTCATGCAGCCTCCAGAGCCTGCCTTGATGACCATAACTGCTCCAGGTTCCCCAGTGGGTGGCTGAGGATGAGGTGGCCTAGATCCCAGCTAATTTCCAACAGCCTGGCAGAGCAGCCTCTCCCTAGCTGGTCTAGTCCAAGCAGTTTGAATGAAATGCTTTAAGCACCGAGAACCAACTAAGCACTAAGTGATGGATACCCAAGAGGTCCGCAGGGCCAGCCACACAGAAAATGTTGCCTCGGTGTCACCACTTATGTCCGTTCTGTGATAACAGTTTGGCCATTATAAGTAGTTTTTTGCCTAACTGTAAGCCCTGTGAGGTCAGGCATTCTGATCTTGCTGGACTGTCTTTAGTTAGCTTTTCTGATTTAAGAAAGCACTATGTGATTATCTGTAGGAAATCTGCAAAATTCAAAATCAGATTATGATCACCCTCAGTTATGCCCTTCACAAAAAATTACTTTCTCTAGAAATGAAAAACCTTCCATGAGATCTTGAAGACCAAAGTCCCTGGATTGACACCTGGTATGCAGCTGCCACTCAACACATAAAGGCTAAGGAAATATGAGGGAGAGCAGCCACAGAACAAAGGAATTAGAAAGTAAGTAGTGTTGTACCCATGTAGTAAAAATAACACTTTAAAATTAAGATCTTTGTCAAGCTGGAAACTGGAATCTAGAATGAGACAGACTTCACCAGGAAGTATGCTTTTTAGCATTTCGTATGTATATTTCATACTTAAGTATTTTTTTAAAACTTAATAGACTTCACAGATCCATAGAAAACATGGCTGCAAAGAAAGCAAGGTATGGGCAGGTATCAGAACAGGAATTTTCTCCCCAGTAGCAATGAAATCAAAAGACACCAGTTAATTCCTTTATAGTCTTTACTGCCTGTATCTAGATCACTACTTCCATCCCAGCCTTTGCCACAAGCCAGAAGCCCCTTGTGCCCAAGATGAACTACTCCACCCCACGCCTGGAGCACTAAGAAATTCTATTTAGTCTGTGTGGACAGCATGTGGCATTCAGGTGGTCTCTCGATACACGTATCAATGTTTACCTAGCCATTACTCTTCACCAGACACTGTGTTAATAAGCACTTTGCATGGAGTATCTCATTTAATTTTCACAAGTCATTTTTGTTGTCCTCTGCTATTTTCTCACATTTTATAGGCAAAACTGGCTAACACATGGGCTAAGCAGCTTTCCCAAGGATATAATGCTAGCAAGTGATGGAGGTAAAATTTGAATTCAAGCAATCTGACTGCAGAGCCTATGCTTTTAATTCCTATGCTACAGTGGTTCATAGATTATAAATGATAGGTAGATGGATAGGTGGACAGATGAACATATGAAAGGTAGATGAAGAAATGCCCAGGTGAGTGGATGGATAAACTTATGGGTGGAGAAATGGTAAATGAATGGGTGATAGATGAATGGATGGGATGGAATGGGTACATAGGAAGATGGATATTTGGATGGGTGAATAATGGATGAATGGATGTATGAGTGAACAGATGGGTGATGAAGGAATGGGTGGATGGATGGATAAGTAGAAAGATGGATGAAAGGATAGGTGCTGGATGGCTGAAGGGTGCATTCATGCTGTACGGGTGGATGCAGACAGGTAACTGTTCTGTGCCAGTCCAGCTCTCCTCCTTTCCTTCACCTGACACCTCATCACTGGAGCACGCACACCAAGAGAAGACCAAGAGTGCTGCTCACTTCGGAACCACAGTAAGATGAGAGCAGACTGGTACCCCTCCCATCTTGCCTAGCCATTACCTCCGCCCAATGTCACTGGTTTCCTTCTGCCCTTGGAATCCAATTACCGGCAAGTGGGTGATTTCAAGAGAATCCAGGAGAAAGCAAACCCTGTCCAGGGGCCAGACAGTCCATGCAGCTTGCTCCAAACATTTGCTTTCACACCGAAGACTTGGGTTTTCTTCATTTCAGAAAATTCCCCCAGGGCTCTCATTACCGTTGAGGCCAGAGCAGAAGCGTCCCTTTTCTCCAAAGCCCCCTTCTCCTAGACAGTCTGATGTCCCTGCTCAGGGCCCCCACATGCACTGTTCTACAGCACCTCCTGTGCCTTCCTAAAAGATTATAAACATGAGCGTGGAGATTCCGCTCCACCAACTCTGAGCCCCACAAACCCCCTGCTCAGTCCTTTCCTCACAGAAGAGCTCAATAAATATGTGTGGAACTGATTCCAAGGTCGCAGAGACCTCCAAGGAGGTCACAGCGCCCCCTGCCCTAACTGGCCACAAGTAAACAAGAGTCCAGTCACCAGGCTGCAGAATCGGCCACCTGCAGTTACTTCTTTATCCACAAGAGAGCACAGTGTCTTGAAGCTCAACACAAATTCTTTTGTAAATGCCTGGTGTACTTACAGAACACAGTATAACTCAAAAATTATAATTAAAATGTCTTAGCGCCTGTATTTATAGTAACATTTAAACTACTGTGCTTTCTTGAAGTCAGTCATTTACTTGAGAACAGCACACTTTATGGTGAACAGATCTTTGAAACAGTACCGCGGGGATCTAGCCCAGGCACATGTAACTCAATATATGTCAACAGCTGTAAAAATATTGGTGGGAGAAGGCAGGAAGAAAGCCATGAGCCCTGATCAAGTGCCCTGTCTTTCGCATCTGACTGTTTTCTGCTGCTCCCTCCTCTTCCAAATAATTGGGCCATTTTGGTGCCCGCTGTCACACAGAGCGGGCCCTCTTTGAGGCTGGATGATCAAAAAGGTTATAAATGAAAATGATTTCGACGTTGGCGGCCTGGAGAGTGACCAGGGCGTGCGCAGCAGCAGAAGGGGCTGTTCTAATCTTACCAACTGCACGCGGCCGTCGGAGAGTATTCCTAGGGCGCGAGCAGCTCCCCAGGGCGAGGCCATGGTAAATTCCGCCTAATCCCTTCTGCATACAAATGAGCGCCTGGCAGGAGGAGAGAGGCCAGACGTGCACCCCCACCTCTTCTGCTGTCTCCGGGTTGGCTGTCTTGGCTGAACAAACAACCCAGGGACAGTCATGAGGGCTGCAGGCTGAAGGAAAAAGGGAGACTGCATAGGGGGTTGGGGGCCAGTGCTGTGACCCTCTGGCCCCTTACCGTGGCTGTGGAGACACAGTGCTTGGGTGGCAAAGAGTAGGTAGCATGGCTTGATTGCCGGGAGGCTGGCAGCAGTGAGAGGGTAGAAAGTTCATCAGCCTGGAGCACCTGGAGGGGCAGGAAGGTGATGTGACAGCTTGGGTGGAGATCAGTCTTCCTGAAGGCTCAGCACTGATGCTTGTCCCTCACAAGGCCCACAGGGATATCAGTAAGCCTCCAGCCACCCACCAGAGGAGCCAGCACGCAGGATCCAGGGACAGGGCCCCAGAGGGAAGCAGTTCAATTCTGGAGATACCCTCGGTCCAGCCCTTCATGACTAACAAGCAGGGCTGGGGTCTCCTACGGTTTCACTCCCTATAGAGAAAAGCCAACGCTGGGAATCAGCAGAGAGGTGGCTCCAGAGGGACTGGTCCTCAAATGTGGAACACCCTACAGAGGGGAAGCATGTGCATCTGATCACAGAAAGCAAATGGGCAGCCAGGACCAGAATCATACAGTATCCCCCCCAGCAGTTTTGGTTACAGTTTTGGGGGCCAAAGTTGTCAGCTCCACTTCTCTGGGGTAGGCATTCCTAATGTGGTCCCATGGAGGGACCTTGGAGGGCCTGGACCCACTCAGCAGTGGGCCAAGGGCACAGGCTCGCTGCATGAGGGGACTGAATTCGTGAGTAGGCACAATGCCCTTGACCTGCACCTACACAGAAGTGCCTAGGCTGAGGCTTACTGTGGGGTTGGGGGAGAAGATTCCTTGGCACAGAAAAGATCATCTTCTTTGGGTTGGGCAGCAAAGGCCCCTGCCTTAGCCCTAGATCACTTCTCAACTTGAAGGTGATCCAGGAAACGAGGTCCAGAAAAGGGTCCAGAAGTCCCACCCAACCTGGAGGGGACATCAAGCCCTTTTCTCAGCAGTGAGCCTTTCAACAGACTGAGACACATATGCAGACACATCAATCTGCATGGCTCCAAAGGTAGCATTTTTGCTCAATTTCACCAGAGACTCATACCCACACATACACACACACCTACCCCACATCCACATCTTCCATAGAAATCAGCAGGAACTGCACATTTTGAGGACCCAATTAGGCTCAGTGTGTATTTGACAACCTTTCAACCTCCAGAAGACATTTATTTTTACAACGCTTTCCAGCTGAGAAATTACTAGGTTCCTGCCCTTCCCCAAATAGTCTTGGCATCGGGAAGCACCAAGGTGTATCTGGGAGTGAGGAAGGAGACTCACTCCAAGAGGCCTCACAATGGCATCATGGCCACTGGGAAAGTGGGTCTCAGAGCAGAAGGTTCAGGCAAGACCTGAGGTCCTAAGGAGCCCGAGAGACCTGGCTCAAGGATCTCACTGTGGCCCAGGCTATCTGGGGATAGTCTGAGTCAACTGCTCTGAATAATTAAGGCGGGGGGGGGTGGCCCCCTACCCCTCCCCCTTTCAATCAACCCCTGCACCTCTCAGTTCCTAAGTGCCACTCTGAATGTCAGATGCACGTTTGGGGTGAAGGCTAGTTTCTATCTCATAGTTAGGGAAACTAAGGCCCAGCAAAGTGTACTGACTTATCTGT
>RJWT010036096.1:0-13329 GCA_004365215.1 Cuniculus paca | reverse complement strand
GAAGCATTGAACATTATTCATGGGTCTAAAGAAAATTGTGATATTCATTAAGGACAAATAAACAGAATTGCCAAACACATCCATAATTAATAGTGTCAGGAAACAAGTTAATTAATAACTGAAGATCATCTTCATATGTTTTCCAGAAATACAAGTTTCTTATACTTTGGCCTAAGTCAAAAAACAAATTACTGATAAAGTTAATAATTGTGGAGCACCTTTTTATGTTTCCTAAAAATAGTTTCTTACATTTTGATTTAAGTGCCAAGATACAAAGTTGATTTTAAAAAAACATCACAAAATTCTTCATTTACTACTTTTAAGAAATGCCAATGCATTCTCACTCCAGTTTACCATTATTTTGAATATGTAGGAGATCATGGTAATGTTCTGCATTTGGAAGCACCTCAAACATTATAATAAAATATTAATTTTTTAAAATAAAATCTGGCATTTGTTCTCCATTTAAAGATATTTTCTCTGTTTCCAAGAAAGCATTATGGACAAAGGGAACAAGGAATTCATGTAGAGAGATTAAAAGAATGAAAGAACTGTAATAAACTGCTACAGCTTGTATCTAGATGTCTCCCCAAAGCCTTATGCACTCATAGGTGGGACTTTTCATAGGTGACTGGATCTAAGGTGTGTGATACTGGAATTAAGGGGCTATGACACTGAATCAGTCCACTGATTTTTTTTTGTAATAGTTCTAGGGTGTAGATAATGGGAAGACTGATCCTGCATGTGGGTGGCCCCACACAAAAGGCTTGTAGCCTGAATGGGATAAAAGAGAAAAGGAAGGCTTGCTGCTGCTTGCTGCTGCTCATTACTTCCTGCCTGCAACACCACAGACTGTTTCTCTTTTGTAATGCCCTCTGCCACACTGCCCTGCCTTGGAGGCAGCTGGCTATGGACTGAAATCTCTAGAAACTATAAGCTGAAATAAACTTTTTTTCCTTTAATTTGTGGGTATTGGGTATTTTGTCTAAAGCAACTAAGATATAAACACAGCAATTTCTAGTCAATGCCAAAATCATAGGTAATTTGACAACCAGAGTAAGCACAGAAGGTCAGGAATGAGAGACTGGCATGGAACCAATGTCCCTGCCTCTGTGGGAAGGACTGATCCAGACACAGGAAATATTGGTCAAGAACAGGAAGTATGTTCAGGGGAATTCAGATTCTGGACTCCGTTTACACAGCAAGAAGCCCAGAACCAGAACTGAGCAAGGTTTCTGGGCTTTTGAGCTTCTCCCAGATGGACTTCAACTTGAAAAGGTCAAAGTGCTACCAAGGGGCTGAAATCACACCCCTGAGGCTGCCATTGGCTGTGAGCAGCACAAGATGCCCACAACTGCTGCCTCCATTCTGCCATGGAGATCATCCTGTCCCCAGGAACCACTGGCCCCATCTTGCTGCCCTGGCTGCAACTGCATCAAAATTATCATAATAAAGATGATCACAGCTAATAAGTGCTGAGAATTCATGCCTACTCTAGCACTCTCCTCTACACCTAGTCATACTAATGCATCCTCAGGAAATTCACATCCAGATTGTCTCCTAATGTTGAACAGAGCTGTGCACCGTACAGTCGATCCAGGAAAATGAACTACTATCTACTCATTAAAATAATATTTCAGCCAGGGATGGTACGTGCACATAATACAGTCAGCCATACATGCCAGTAATCCTAGCACTCTGTGAGGCAAAAAGAAGGTTTCAAGTTGGAACTAATCCCAGGAAACTTAACAACTTAATGAGACTAACCCTGTATCAAAATAAAATATTATTTAAGGAGCTGGGAATGTAGCTTAATGTGAAGATTGTGAGTTCAATCTTCAGTACTGCAAAAAGAAAAGTTTGCCCATAATATACATGACTGAGAAAATGTTTATGACATGTTAAGTAAAAAATATGGCACAAAATTTTATGTCATTCTACTCTAGGATTATTTTAACTATTTTAAAATAAATACGCACACATTCTCCAAAATTAACAACACTGGCTTTCGCTTAATGGCAGAACCATAAGTGATGCTTTTTTTCATTATTTCTTATTATTCTCTGGCTTTGTTGTTTCTATTTTCCTGCTTTTAATGATCCAAATATAGGCACTTGTAGCTAAGGCCAAATATGTGACAAAGAAAATCCCCAAAGCCCCAACAGCAACTCTATGGCTGAGTTGCCCAGGCAGCCAGAGCTTGATCAGCAGTGAGCAGTTGGTATGTTCAGGGAGTACAGGCAGAGGACAATGTGTGGACAGGGCAGTCAAGAGTGGAGAGGTCTTCAAGAGTCTCCAACTTGGGGAAGACCAGGGTTTGGAAATCAGGATGCTTTTTCTGTGTGACAGTAATGTAAGAGAGGCCAACAAAACTGCATGACCATGAGGATGCCTGAAAATTATGGCTATGTTTGGGGATATTTATCACATGAGCTAAAATAATTTGGAGACCTTGGACAATTTTGCTGGCACCTCCAGGTCTCTGTGCCACATCCCACAGGGGGCAGTGGACAGGAACACATGTGCTGGAGAAGCTCAGGCTTGCAGAATCTGCCTCGTTGAACAGGAAGAGGTCCAAGAACACTTCGAGGATAGAAATGAACAGCGTATCCTCATGTAATTGTTTTCCAGCAGACCTGAAGACAGGAGCTGCAGTCCAAGATGTCCAGATGTCCAGTCACAGCCTCTGGAAAGCCTGGCCCCACAAAGGGACACAAGGAGGAGCTGTAATGATCAGAACATCCTAAACCTTCTCTCCGCGAACGCTCCTGAGCAGAGGGGCAGAGAAGGGCCAGGGTAACCCAGGGACGCTCTGTATCACAGTTGTGAGGTCACATGCTTAAGTCTTGCTTTGTAGTTGCTTTGTTTGCTATATGTGCAGATTAATCCACAGGAACAGGAAGAAAAAGAACAGAAGTGCATGAGCCCTGATACTAAGAATGGTTTATTTTGTTCTTAGGAAATAGAATTCTGTGTGACATTGCTTTTCATCTTTCTTGTCTATGTGCATTTACATCCTTATTTATACTCACATTTCATTGTTTACAATGATTATATACACATTTTTTTCCTTTGGTCAGTTTTGAGAGAGAATCTCGCTATACAATTCAGGCTGGCCTTGAGCTCACTTTGTAGCCCAGACTGGTTTTGACCTTGCAACAATCCCCCTGCCTCAGCCTGGGATTACAAGCATGAGCCACTACAACCAGTTTATATACACTTTTGGAACAAGAATATTGGCTGTAAAAGGTTACAACTCCAGGATCACAACACCTCCCTTTGACGTTATGAACCCAAATGGCAACGCTGCCTCTGTGAACACAGTTCCCACACCTTTCTCTTGACTGTGTCAGGTGCATTTACTTGCATCACAGATCTATTTATTCTAATGAGATGTCTTTCCTCTGAGAGCGGTAATCATTTTCAGACCATTTGTCAAGGACAATGAAGGGAAAAGTACACAATCCCATGTCATAAAGAAGTTAAGAAAAACCAAGTAGACTCTAACCACCTCCCCCAAAAAACAACAATATGAAATCAAAAAAGCCTAAGGAAGGAAAAAATCAGTCATGATTCTGCCACCAAAAATCTACCACTACTTACACCTTTGGGTGTGAGTGAGTGTGTGTATTTATTTTTGCATATTTAAAATAATCCTGAACGTGAAATTTTGTTTCCTTTTTTCACTTAATGTGCATAATGAGTTCTTCTGTCGTTCAAATGTGCTTTGCTTAGAAATACAGAGGGGAGCTCTCATCCTCAGGCCATCGCTTCTGGAGGAGGAAAGTCTGTCCCCTGCTCTCCTCACCTGCCACATGACCACAGCTTCCCTGGTGCAGCATTGTAACCATGAGGAGGCTGAGCCAGTCCACAGGCCTTTGCACCATTCTCAGCATGTGCAGCAGGGGACGACCCAGAGGACTCTTGGTCACTGAGTCATGGGAAGCTCAGGGACCCAGAAGGGCAGGAGTCTGAGGACCCCCAGGCTGGGTTAACAAGCAAGGATGTAGAGGACAGGCCCTGGTGCTTCTGCGGAGACCCCTGAGCCTCTACAGCATGGGTTGTACAAACCCCAGCCTGTCCCAGGCAGCTGATGACCCACAGGGCACCTGAGGTCCCACAGATGCCTCACCAGGTGGCACCGGATGGCTGTAAGACTCAGGTCCTGGGTTTCTTGAACCAGAACCTCACCTAATTTTATTGTGTATTTGTGAAGTTGAGAGAAAGGAAAGGGGCAGTGGGCATCCTTCCAGTAATGACAACAGTAACTGATCTGCATAGGAAACACTGATCCTTTAAAAGGCTGCATAGTTACTTTGTTCAGTATATAAATTTGCTTTCACAACACTATGTGGTCACCGACTTTAAACAAAACAACAAAGAGCGATCCCTAACTTCAAAGATCTAATCCAAAAAACTCCAAACCCAAAGCCATAGCTGTCACTCCAGGGGCTTCCCCACCTCTCACCTTGGCCCCCACAGTGGGCCCAGGGGTGCCCCACATATCCTCACAGCTCTCCCACATCCTGCAGCTCTGGAATACAGGGCTGGATTCCCTGTCCCAACTTTTCTGAGCCCAGCCCAAGTCGGCTTTTCTGTCTAAATCCAAAAGCAAAACCAATCACATAGCTCAGGTGATCTGGGACAGTCTTAATTTCAAATACTTCACTATTTTTTCTACGCTTTAGGATCAAAACTATGGTCATGAAACACTTATGATATCCCCTTCTCTCCTAGCTGAGCATGATAACATCAAGCCTGGGACTCTTTACGTGTAAACTGCGTGTCTACTTCTCAGTGCCTGGCACCCTGGCATTTAGGAGGACCCAAACACAAAAATGTAATAACCAGATGCATCTTGTCATTCTCACCCCGCCTCCAGTGATACTCATCAAGCATCAACACAAATTTGTTGAATGAATGGGTTAATTTAATAATATAGTTTGGTGGGGAAAAAACATACCTACACTGAATTTAATACAATAGACACATGGAAGACAACTAAGAGAATTCTGCTTAATCCACTAATAGGGTAATTTATGACTGATCTCAAAACAAAGAGATTATTAGGAAAATGTGGCACATGAGGACCACTTTAGGGGAACCGTGCTTGGTGCAAGGGGAGCTAACAGCGAAACTGAAACCCGAATCCTGAAGCACTCAGTTGGTCAATTCCCCTTCCCAGAGGTCTGATTCTCTCACTAGAATGGATAAAACCTGCTCCACTACAAAGCACAGTCAAGCTCAAAACACCAAATTGAAAATAAAAAACAAAACAAAACAAAACAAATTGAGGAAAGAACATGTCTCTCTCTCATTCCTAAGATGACCGAGTGTGTAAGCAGGACAGTGGTCCCCAAAAGACATCCATGCAGGAGAGAATGAAGTCTGCAGAAGCAAGTAGATTGCCCATCAGCGGACCTTCATATGGGGCATTTTCCTGGGAAGATCTGCGAGGGAAGAGGAGGGTTACAGGGCACTCAGTGGGAGAGGAAGGCAGGGACATGTGTGTCACAGAAATGGGACACAGAGAAGCCAATTTGCCATCCATCCTGAGATAATCAGATGGAGGAGAGGCCAGAAGTCAAGTCATGTAGGCTCCTCTAGAAGCCAGAAAAGGCAAGCAAAGAAGTCTCCCCTGGAGCCTTCAGAAAGAATACAGCCTTACTGACCCCTGAACTTCAGCCACTGAGACTCACTTCTGACCTCTGACCTCCAAAATGTGCAAGAGAATAAACGTGTGTTGTTTTAAACCATTAGGTTTATAGGGTTTGTTACAGCAACCACTGAAAACTGATACACTGAGCAGCAGCCGCCACATCAGTCTGTGCAGGGCAGTATCAGGTGCTTTCTGCATTGTCGGTATCTCCTTTCACGGTCATTCAGCTTTGCACATCGTAATCACTGCCATAATTTCTTAGCTGTGAGTTTGAAGAGGGTCCCTGATGGCCCACAGACACTCAGCCAGTCAGAAAAAAGACAGAATCCCAGCCATCTCTATGGCCTACGGCCAGCACTACCTTCTTCCTATGACCCACAGCCCAGGCCACTGCACTCTGTGCAGCTGTTGTTGTTACCCTGTCCAGGTCATGAACACTCTGACCCCAGTGCACAGTGCACACGCGTGCTCCCACTCAAAGGAGGGGGTTTATAGACAACTTACTTCCTAGGAGTCCATGAGTTTCCAGTATCAACCCAGACTTCAATTATAAATTATACTTTATGGTACTTCCATTTAACATCCTGCTATTTCTTTACAACTGAGCTGAGGATCAGCTTCTATCTCTTCTCTGCGTCCTCCAGAGCACCTCCCAGAATGCTCAGATTCACCAAGGGTTCATATGAACTCATAGAAGATGCTACTTGCCATTCCTACCACCCAAGTTCTAACCTTAAAATGTGTCTTCTACTTACACTGCAAGTTTTTACTTATCAATGAAGACAGCTGTGTAAAGAAGTCTTAGGCTGAACTGTCAACTTGATTGGCTTTGGGGCCTGCCAAGGAGATTGGTGGAGCACAGTTGCGGGTGTGCCTGGCTGGGTCATGCAAATACGACTTGGGGTCTACATCTGGTTCCTGGCCCCTTCCTCTCTGATGCTGTTGCCCTGCTCTGCTTTGAACAGAGCAGTCTTACTCTACCACACCTTTCTGCCATGTTGTTCCTGCCTTGCAGTCAACCTGTAAGACACTCACGCTGTCTAAACAATTTGGCCTGAGGTGCTCTGGCACTCTGAGAAGTTAAACATATTCCAAAGAGCCTATATTTCTTAACATGCTTCCTAGGAAACATCAACCCTGCCTGTTGTGCTACCAAAATAAGTAAAAATTTTTAAAGTTGCACAGTTGAAATTAGCTGTGGAGGTGCTATAGACCCCCTCATCCCTCAGTAAATTTACCAAGCCCACTGCATGGAAAGGGCCCTAAGGATTCTACACCAAGGAAATGTATTTGCATGTACTTGACCTGCATTTCCCTGACGCATTAATCACAGGACCTTGCTTGGGGAACAACACAACTCCTTGCAGCTCCATGTTTTATAAAGTGCACCCTGGGGAACTCTACAGCAGGGTCTGGGCTGCTGTGGGTTTCTGTCAAAGCCAAGTCTGGTTCTGACATTGAGATGCACAGGGACCAAAGGAGAGGAAATGGGGTTAGTTACGGGCAATAGGATACAGCCTGGCTTTCACAGAAAGAGAAGGAAATTATTTATAGAGCAACAAACACAAAGAGACCATCAACCAGATCTGATGACAGACTCACAACATAGGGGAGAAGTGCCAAGAGCCTGAGAAACAGCACGAAGGCTCAGATCTGTGCAGCTGGGTGATTTGGTTGCAGATTTGAGGATAAACAGGACTGGAAGCAGCCAGGAACACCTCCATCCAACTCCTGCTTAGGAGGCCTCATCGTCAAAGGTAGCAACTGTGAGTCAAATTCAAGTGCAGACTTTGCATAAAGAATGTGCAGCCCTAAAAGATAGAAGCTGAGCTCAACTATGTTAGCATTTTCTCAAGAAGCTCAAAGTTTGGGCAAATTAGAGACCAGGAAGAGAAAGAAGCAAGGAATGACAGAACACCAGGGAGGTGGAGCTGTGAGTCTGCACAGGATGAAAAGGCAGAATCATCAAGAACAAAAAGCACTACAAATGCACTCTTGGTGGGAATGTAAACTAGTGCAACCACTATGGAAACCAGTGTGGCGATTCCTCAGAAAACTAAAACCACAAATTCCATTCGAACCAGCTATTCCCTTCCAGGTATCTTCCTGAAAGAATCAAAGACACCATACTATAGAGATACATGCATGACCATGCTCACAGCAGCACAATTCACAATCACCCAATTATAGAAGCAGCACAGATGCCTGAAAACAGATGAATGGATAAAAAAATGTGGTATTTGCACAATGCCAGATTATTCAGCTATTAAGAATATGCTCTGGTCATTTCTAGGAAAGTGGGTAGAACTTGACACCTAATGTTAAGAGAGGCACATCAGACACAGAAGGTTAAATTTTGCACAGTTTCTCTTATAGAAGAAACCCAAAATATAAATAAAGAATAAAAAGGAGAAGTGTTAGGAAACAGGGAAACGGAATTCCTGGAGATGGGGAGGGAAGCAGAGAAAGGAGATAGAAAGGAGGGAGGAGGAGGAAAGGACACTGAAAATGATCAAAACATGACATATATCCTTGCACAGATGTAGTTACTATGTATTGCAAACATATCTCAATTAAATAAAATTTTAAAAATCTAACATAAGAACATTTTCCTCATAAAGTCATAAACTTTTTCTCCAAAATATAAAAGTGAAATGAGAACAGATCTGTGTATTACAGTTAGTCAGGAAGACCAGCACAAGGGAGAATGGCGGTGGAGGATGGATGGACAGACAGAAGTCACTAATCAAGAAAGAGACTGTGACAGGTACAAGAAGGTGGCAGGTGCACAGCGGGGGTCCATGGCAAAGAGATAAAGACAGCACAGCTAGTGAGCCATTTTTCCAGGCTCCAGCAAAAACAAGAACACAGTTTTATAACCCAAGACATGGAAGAGTTTAAGGTGACCTCATAGAAACGTTTTGAAAGGCAAGCAAGTATAAAGGTTTTCAGACAGAAGTCTCTCGTCATGTATAAAAGAAGAAAACTGGCAATATAGACCTGGAGGCAAAGCTCCAAAACAACTGAAAATGCAATTAAGCAAGGACACAGAATGGTGCTCCAAAATGTGACTTTAGAGTTGCATGAACTGCGATATCAACTGACCACCACTACTTAATTTCTTTGGCCCACAGACCTTCCTTGTAGCATGGGCTTAATAATAGCTTCTGCAGCCCAGGCTCACCGCGAGAACCAAACAGGATGATGACTGGAGAGCAGTTATTACCAAACCTGACTGAGGCTAACACTGGATAGGTCACCACCACTGCTATCAGAAGGACTGCAGCAGCAGCAGAGTTAGCAATTTTTGCTGATCTCATTTTGTTCCCAAGAGAAACAACCAGAGAGGAATAAATACTCAGCTCTGTGCATAGTAACCTGTGATGGACCGCATATGTTACACTAAGTTTACACAAAGGGTGTTTTGGGTGCACAGTTAGGTTTGTTTTGCTCATCTGCTGGGCTTAAGAAGTCAACTGGAAACCGTGAACTTCCTTGCACCCTGAGATACTGAAGTGTAGTATTTCCTGTTACTGTGGGTGAGGAGCCCTTGAGGTTACTATGATAAAATGCGCATCTGTGCTCAGCACCCCTGCCCCACAGTACAGTTGTGTAATGTAGAATGTTCCCTTAGGTTGGGATGCTCTGGGTTAGGTCTGCATGCAGGTAGCACAGGCAGAGCCACAGTCGACCAGTCCATGACACCTGGGAGCAGCTGTACATATCTGAGCTGCATCTGGTTTCATACATGGCTAAAAGATTAAATGTTCTCATATAACCAATCTCTCCATCTCTCTCCATCCATCCTTACTACCCTTCCTCCCTCTACGCACAGGAAAAGACAGACAAACAGACAGATAGGCAGGCAGGCAGACACTCTCAAACTCTCACGCCTCTCTCTTATCAATGAAAACTTTGATGCTAAATATTATTTCCAGGTCTGAAAACAGACATTCTGCCAGCAAAGAACTTACCTGCCTCTTGTGGAGGGAACAGGTCAATATTCCACATGTTGTTTGCCAGTACACAGAAAACAACTCATATAAACCAAGTGCTGCACATGCACCGCAAGCAGCCCTCCTGCCCCCTGGCTCATGATCAGCCTGGGTCCCACATGGGGAGGCTGCTCCAGGCTGCACCTCATACCTTGGCAAGAAGTAGCACTTGCCAAAAGCTCCCTGAAGATTGTTTATCTTACTTAGCTAGCTTAACTTTAAATAAATCATTCAAATCAAATTTACTCCTTTTCTCTTGAAAAGAGGTAAAGAGAATAGTTACAAGCTATTCAAAGACAGCAATGCTCTTTATTACTCTTTGCAGGTCTGGTTGTAAGAGGCATTTCCCCTCATCTTGACAGAAACCTCATTAACACTTCCCACCCACAGGATTGTGAGTCACCATCATCACTGACCACTGCAAGGGCACCAGGAGAAAGGGTCTACGTATTTCCTTCCAAGAAAGAACTGAAAAGTGTATGCAGACACACCTACTGAGCAATTGAAAACATGCAAGCATGAACGCACACGGAAAGCCAGAAGTGAGCTTAGTACTCAACACGGCACTCTACTGGAGGCGGGCTCCAAATTTACTGTGAGCTAATGAGCAATGAAAGCAGAGTGTGACTTTTAACCCATCAAGTTGTAACCCTCTGTAGGGCTAGGAAATGCAAAACCATATTCAAGCAAACCGAGGGGCTCTGACTTTCACCTTCACACAGCGGAGGACAGCAACACTGTATTCTCTGGCTGTGTCTCAGCAACAGCACTGACAGTGAGTTACTGCTCCAGCTCGGGCTGCTCTCCCCTTCCCTCATCTGGGCTGTGTCCCTTGTAGGGGTCTGAGGTTCTCAAACGGGGGTGATTTTGTCCTGCAAGAGGCATTTTGAGTTTCACAACCTTGGGGAAGGGTTGCTACTGGCACTTAGCAGAGTTCAAAGATGCTGCTAAATACCCTGCTAGGCAAAGACAGTCCCACCACAAAGAGTCATCTGGCCAAAGACTGAAGCTGAAAATTCCAGGGAATATTTGACCAGTTTTCAGCACTATGCAATGTAGACATGTATTAAGCATCATGGTACCCCATTAATATGTACACCTTTAATGTTTTATGTTACAGTTAAAATGCTTTAAATTTTTTTTTCAAAGAAAACTCTGAACTTTGGGAAGATGGTGGAGTAGTGAACAGCAGAGAAATAGCCTTTCCAAAATGTGGTGTCCAGGTGCAGGAATATAGGAATGTGAGGAAGAGAAGAAAGAGGAAAGTGGGTCCCCAGACCCAGCAAGGATCTCAAGTGAGAATTGAAGCCCACAGGGAGAGCAAAGAGAGAGAGACAGCAATGCAGAAAGAGGCGGCAAGTGGCACTTTCTCTCTGAGCTCTGAGTCACTGAATGGGAAGGGTGGCTGAAACCTGCAGATGCATGGTGACTATCAATGATCCCACAGAGAAGCACACCAGCAGAATGGAGCAGTTGACACAACAGGCTGCAGTGGCTGGTGAGTTATTTGGGTTCAGACACCCATAAAGAGAGAAAAATTGACTGGTAGCCATCGTGGAGAGTGAACAACCTAGTTCAGAATTCAGAGCAGCTGTAGTCTGGCTCCATCTAGTGGCCCCCAGTGTCAGGGTGAGGTGGCAGTGAGTTCAAATTGGCAGGAGGTCATAGAGCTGAGTTCAAATCAGCAGGAGGCACAGGGAATGTTGCAGACTTAACAAATCAGCTTGCAGCCTGATAGTCATAAACCAGCCTGAACTTCAGTGGAACTAAAGGTGCAGGCTTGCTGGGATTATTTACTATCCCATTGTAAATCTATGTCTGGATTGCTGGGATTAACCAACATGGATCTGGGCTCTATCTGCCCACTCTATCAGTGACAGTAGAAACAACATGCCATTCTTCTTTTTCTTACCTTTTTTCTTGATTGTTCTTGTTTTCATATGAGTATGAACATTGTTTGTAGTTTTGCTGTTGTTCTATTCTATTCTGTTCTTGTTGTTATTTCTTCCTTCTCTCTTTCCCTCTTGTCTTCTTCACTAGTTTCCCAAAGTTCACGTAATCTTTCTCTTCCAGCCTTGCTTCTAATATCTTTCTCTTCTTACATTTCTCTAGTTCTACCCCTAACCCCTTTTAAATTTTCTCCCCTGAGAGTAAAATCATCATACCGAGAGCATATTTACTGTATACAAATTTCTGGTTTTAGATTTTGCCATATAAGCACAAATCTAATTCATATGGTTAAAGTTGGCAAATTAACAGTTACCATAGTTAGGCATTTTCTACACTGTGCTTGATACTATTGTTATTACTGATTGTACTACTTTAGCCAAACTGACATAATTGTCCTTGTCAGTTGTTCTTCCTGGTATGCCAAGACTGAGGCAGCCTAAGGGTCATAAATAATACTATGTGCCAGTGCCAAAGAGCCAGGGGCTAGGCTAAATAGGAAGCAAATTCTCATCCTCAATAAATTGAAGAGGTAGGATCCTGAAACAGATTCAAAATCCAAAAATGAGCTTTAAGTGAAAGACATTTCTGAGAAGTAGTCATTTCCTAAATGTTTTCAATAGTAGCAATACAGCTACCTGCTATAAGAAATTCAACCTAGTAATTAAACTAAAAAAGAAAAAAGAAAATGAGAAGTCACAGAAGCAAGATGCAATCCTAGACTTCCAGCATGCCAAAGGCAAGCCCTGGGGGCAATGAGGTGGAACAATTTGAAAGCCACTCACCTGGACTCTCTGAAGTAGTACCAGAAGAAGTTACAAAGCAGATAAGTGAGGCTCTAGAAAAAAAATCAAATCAGAAATAATTTCTCAGATATTTACAGAGATGATGACAATACTCTAGAGCAGATACAGATGAAAAAAATAATATAAGAGCTTAGGGACATAATGGAAATTTATGAATGCCCAACATAGGAAAGAAATGAAATCCATGAAACAGATTCAAAAAGATAAATAGGAGATTAAAAATTCTATTGAAAGTATTTGCAACAGAATGAGCCAACATGAGCATGGAATATCAGATTACGAAGACAGGATTGTGATTCGCAATCAGGAAAAGAAAGATTTCTTTAAAACAGCAGGGGACCATGAAAAATCATTCCAACATCTGCTAGATAATGCAAAGAAGAATAACATAAGATTGATGAAAGTTAACGAAAAAGCCGGAGATAGCACAAACTACATAAGAAATATGTTCACAGCAGTAATGGCAGAAAACTGCTCAAGTATGGTAAAAGAATTTGACATTCAGATAAGTGAGACACATAGAACTCCAATTAGCCATGATTAAAAAAAAATTACACCAAAGCATATAATAATCAAGGTTCCAGAAATTCAACACAAGAACAAAATATTAAAAACTATTGGAGAAAAGAAACAAATCACCTATAAAGAAACATCCATCAGAACCACACCAGACTTCTTAACAAAAATCCTTAAGTCAAGGAGAGCTTGTAATGAAGTATTTCAAGCCCTCAAAGAAAACAAACTCTTGGCCAGGTTGGTGTACCCCACAAAACTATCTTTCAAAGTTGATGGAGAAATAAGACCATTCCATGACAAAGAACACTTCAAGAAATTCATCACCAACAAACTAGCACTTCAGATACTCTAAAGAACTGCAACTCCATGAACCCAACAGAATGAATTCACCAGGCAAGGCAATGAA
>RJWT010036095.1:0-13327 GCA_004365215.1 Cuniculus paca | reverse complement strand
AGTCCACAGTAATGCTGGTATAACTAATGCTTAGGAGACAAAGGCAAAGAAAGATGGTGGCTTGGTGTTGGATAATGAGCATCGTAGTTACTTTCTCACTGCTGGGGCAAAATACTTGATGCTCAAAAGTTAGAGAAGGAGCTGTTTATTTTAGCTCAGTTTGTAGAGGTGTCAGTCCCTAGTTGACCGGTTCCAAGGCAGGGCAGTGTGACAGAGGGGCATCACAGAGGAGAAACAGCTCATGGCTGGGCAAGCTGGAAGCAGAGGTGGAGGAATATATCCATATCCTCCCAGGCCACACCCACAGTGACCTACCTCTTCCTACCAGCTTCACCACCCCACAGAAAACCCAGCTATAAACGCACCAGTGGACTAATCCAGTATCACACACCCATGATCCAGTATCACACCCTCATGATCCAGTCACCTTCCAAAAGCCCTGTCTGTCAGTACGTGAGGCCTTGGGTGTATATCTAGATACAAGCCATAGTAATAAAGATGAAAAGAAATGGATTGACTAGAAATTGGTTTGGAAATATAAGTCAACAGGATTTGTTGACTGATGGGATAAAGTGGAAGCCTAGGTTCATAAATCGTGTAAACCCATTCATTGCCTGCTGTATTTGGTCCTGTGCTGCTCCTGTGATAAGTGTACATTCAATACTTGCTGCTTTATGGAGAACAGAGTCAAGCATAAGAAGCAGGAAGCTTTCATCCCACCTGCCCTGGAAAGAAGAGCAATTCTAATTTGCCTTACCTCACAGAGCTGGCAGAGAAGGAGGGAGCAGGTGTGTGCCCCTGAGCACAAGTGATTTCTTGGCAAGGGAAAACATTGAACGTGGACTCCAGATTCCTCTTGCTGACCTTACACAATATGTTCTCCTGAGAAGAGAGAAAGAAATAAGGTCATGAAACAAAAGCCAGAAATGCTGTAATGAGAAAACCTTTTCACACACCAGTTCTACTTTTGCTAAATGGCAATGATCAGAAAACAAATTTGAAAAGACAGAACAATTTCTCTTTTATCACATTCCTATGACTAAAACCAGGCTGAAACACAAGCCAATCTCTTTTATTAAGCTGTTGTATCTTTTGAGTGCTGTATAGTCAGGGTTTTACTAGATAAAACACGAGATATATGAATATGAAATTACAAGGTTGGCTTATGATGGTGAGCCACAGAGTCGGATGAGGAAGTGTGCAGAGGTGGTCTGCATGCCAGAGGCCGAAGGATTCAATTCAAGGTCTGGAGTTCACCACAGTGTCCCAAGCAAGTCCGCACCAGCAGGCCGATGGGTCTGTGACAGAAAGTCAAAAGGTCTACACTGAAGGCTGAAGAGTCTACACCATAAAACTGGAGTCTACGCTGGAAAGCTGAAGAGTCTGCACTGGAAGCCAGGAGACTACTCCAAGCTGAAGGTGAAGACTGGAGCTCCTCCAAAGAATGGAATGGAATTCATTCATCCTTCTTGCTTTCCTTTTATACCATCCAGATGATGAGTCACCCTGGTGTGGGTCTTCTACAACCTAGGGAGTAGAATTACTAAGCCAATTTAGTTAATCTTCTAAATGTCTCAAGTTGACACAATCAATCAACCAACCACTACAAGTGCCTATTGTATGCTTCAGGTACTGTGAATTTATGCAACTGAGCATTTCTTGGGAGATAGATACTAATCAGTTCTTCACATCAATAATATATATAAGTGAAAATTGTGGTAAATGCTAGGGAAAAATGTATGCTTCTATAAGACTAAGAGAATTCTTGATCTAAACTATAGAGTCAGCCATCTGAACTCTTAAATTGACACTGATTAGATGAAAGGGACCAACCGTACTTGGTGAAGTAGCATTTGAGGAAGAGGGAACAGCATCAGTGTTGTGCCTCAGCTAATAGCTCAGCAGAGACTAAAATTATGACTTATTTTCTTAAAAGGGCTCAATGTGGATTACATAAATGTTACTAATGAAAGGAGACAAATGTCAATAGCCTTCATCCTGTAGTCTAGGAGCACATAGCTCTTTTCCTCACATACTAGAAGCTCCCTGAGGAAGACCATAGTTGTCTCTTGATTTGTGACTCCCAGTACTTTACAATATGTTTGATCTGTGGTTGACATTTTAAAAAATGTGTTGGTAAACATTGGTATTATGAATTAACATTACTACTTTAGAGGACATGAAATTAATTGAAAATACATCTTCTAGGACCACTTGAAATCACTTCTCAAATCTGTTCTCTTTGTTTATTACAGCAAGAGTTCAGGACTTGGACTGTTCATTTGATAAGTGTTTAATCAAGCTCTTGGTGTTTCTCAGATACTATGCAGACATGTGGATACAGTACAGTGGCTAAGACAGGGATGTAGATAAGTACTTATAATAAAATCCAGTAGGTCTTACCACACAAGGAAATGAGATTATTTAAATTACAGGTAGTTATTGCTTCTTATGGCTCCAAAGTGCCTGAATTTTAGTTATCAAGGTTTATTTAAATAACATAAGTTCTGTCACAATAATGTTCAAATTTTAGTTACAATATATTAGTTTCCAGGGCCAGGGATTTAGCTCAGTGGCACAGTACCTGCCTGGCAAGCACGAGGTCATGAGTTCAATCCCCAGTACCAAAAAAAAAAAAAGGAAAGACAATATATTTGTTGCCAACAATTTCATTAAATACAAACTCCACTGTTAGATTTTCAGTCCTCTGTATGAATAATAGTTTGCAACATAACCAGTGACCACTTTTTCAAGGCCTGTCAGTGAGGCATATGCTATCCAGTTCATACCCAGATAGGAAAGCATGTAGTTTTGTTGCTTCTGGATCTTCACATGATAAACACCTTGACGCTTGGCTAAAATGGACATTTCCAAGAGAGCTTGGTTCAATGTGACTGTTAATACTGATACGCCGACTTCATGGGCCTAAGAAATGCCCCACAGGTAAGTAAAGCACACACCCCCAGGTATGTCTGGATGGGTTATGGAGGCATGATCTTAGATTCGTTTCCTGTTCCTCTCTGGCACTGTTTCCTTCCTCTGTTCTTCAGCCTCCAAGAACTAAGCACCTTTGCCATGCCACATTCCTCTGCCATGGTGGTTCTGTCTTGGAGTCAACACATTCATGGACTGGAATCCCTAAAGCCATGAGTCACATTAAATCTCTCCTTTAAATTGTGGGTGTCCTATTGTGTGTCAACAGCAAAAACCCTGACAAGTAGAGCTGATAACTTATTTTAAAGTGCAGCAAATAATCTAAAAACAGTACTAGAAGTAAAATTTAGAATAAACGTGAACATTACAAAATAATTAGCTGACCATGAGAATGTTGACTCTAAATAATGCATGTGCAACAGAGGCACTATGTGAAGGCAAATTGCTGCATTTTCCTAAATTAGGAAAGGGAAAAAAGTACCTAGAAACATTCCAAAGAAAGTAAAGAGAGCAAAAAGCTAGTGCAAAACAAAAGTTCACATAAAAGGACTTCTCAAGGATATTTCACAAGATATTTGGAAATTGATCCAAACAAAAAAAGGATGGTCATTCAACAAGCCATGGAAAAGATATTTGCTCTCTGCCATAAATTATAGATAAAAAGGTAGCAACCACTACTTAGACTACTCTTAATACTTTCTATAACCAAGAAACAAAACACAAACTTTTCTAATGTTTGAAATTACAGCCCAGTAAATAAATACTAATATAGCTATTTTAAAATTTCCCTCACCAACGACTGTGACAAAACATCTTGAAAATTTTCAGAATAATGTAATTATTGATTGTACAATTTCATCTTGAACTAATACTTTTTTTGTGAAAATTTCTTCCTACTTGACTGTGCAAAGCAGGAGTAAGTGCACTTTTGTTTGTTTTTATAACATTTATATTGACACGTACCATACAAAGAAAATGCACAAACCATACATGTACAATTTGGTAAATGATCACAAAGCAAATTCTTTCATGGAACCTCATGAAGCTTACGTAGTAGAACACAGCTGGCTGAGACCGGGACATAGATAAATACTTAGAATAAAACTCCTGTAGGTCTTATCACAAAAGGAAATGAGATGATTCAATTACAGGTAGTCATTCAGTTAAGGAGTCTACCTGTACTCACTCCCAGTGGTATGTCATATCTTAGCTTCTGGTATCGTAGATTACTTTAAACTCTGTTTAAATAGAATCACTCAACGGCTACTGTTTTAAGTTTTCCTCTCACTCAACGTATTATTTCGAGTCATGTATATTGTTTCCTCTGATAGCAGTTCATTCATTTTATTGCTGTTCGGAATCCCATTCTACAAATATGCCTCAATTTGAAAAATCCATTCTACTGTTGGTGACTGCTATTTCCAGTGTGAGGATATTATAAGTAATGTTGAAGTAAGTATTCTAGCACATATGTTTTGGTGTACAAACTTATTTTCAGTATATGCTCAGGAGTAAAATTTGTAGGTCAAGTGCTATGCCTTATTAAGTGTTTAGTGATTACTGATATTTGGGTTTCCATAGTACTTACACCAATTTTTATTCTCACCTAAAATATAACATTGCTCAACATTCATGCCAACATTTAATATAGTTAGGTGGTAGTTTTGGTCATTTGTTTTAATTTTTTGTTCCAGTGAATTTACAGTGAAAGCCATTGTAATTTAGCTCACTTTTCTCAGTAATGAAATTGAGCACTGTTCACTTATTTGCTATTTGAATATATTTCTTCATGAAGTAACTTTCCATATGTTTTTGTCTACTTCTAAATAGGATTTTGTGATTTTTTTAAAGAACATATTTACTGGAATTTTTGTATTTTTATGGATGCAAGTCCTTTACCAGCTATTTTTCCTGATCACTTTCATGAGAGATTCAATTAAAAGACTTGTTGCATTGATTTCATTGCATATTGTTTTTCTAATTCATTTCCAGTTATCTTTACTATTTCTTCCTTTCTTCTTTGGAGATTCTTAATGTGGTATACCTTATAGAGTTTAAGATGATTTTAATATTATTGATTTTTATTTTTCATTCGAAGTATAAATAAGCTATTTCTCTGTACTTAGGACTTTAACTGCATCCACATTCTACAGCTTTCATGTTTGGTTTTTTGTAATCATTCAGTGAGTCCAAAACATTTTTTATATTTTGTACTAGCTTTTTTTGTTTTACCCAGTCATTTAGAAGAATGAGGCTTCATTATCAAACAAGTTAGGAGTGTCTCACTATCTTTATTATTGATTTCTAATTTAATTCTCTGGTTAGAGAAATTATACTTCATAGTTTTAGTCTTTTGAATTGTATTGATCCTTGCCTAATGGCCAACCATATTTGTTAGGTATGTTTGTTAGATCCTTTAAAATCATGCATAATCTGCTTTTTAAATTTATTTTTAAGTGATAATCTCTATATGACAATTAGATGAGTTTGTTAATTGTGTTGCTTGACTATTTTATACCTTTCTGACTTGGGGATAGATTTTATTAGGCAGAAATAATGATGTGCTCAATTATCCCATCATGATTGGGATTTTTTTTCCTGCTGCTGCTTATTTCCTGTTAATTTTTGCTCATCATATCGAGGTTGTTTTTATTTGTGCCTACAAATCTATAATCTTTATCATTTCCTGTAGTTTGCTAGTATAGAGACTCATAATATTCTAGTGCATAGATTCTTTTAGTTATGAAATACTTATCTTTATCTCCAGGAACATTTCTTCCCTCAAAATTGGCTTTGTAATCAGTATTGCTCTAACACACCTTTTGGTATAACTTCTTCTAAATTACATAATATATATTTTTGCCATATTTTATTTTAAAACTATTTGTATCTTTATATCAAATGCATGGTCTTGTACATATCAGAGAATTGTTTTTAACTATTCAGACAATCTTGTCACTAAGTTTGCCCATTTATTCTATTTACCTTGAAAGCAACTACTGATACTTCAAGTGAATTCTTCTTATATGATTTGTTTTCTTTGTCACATCAGTTTTCTTCCCTTGTATTGACATATAAAGGTCTAATATAAATTAGAAATTTTACCTCTTATGAGATGATGCAAGAATCTTTTGCCCCATCTCAATCTTTTGTATGTTGTTTCAAAATATAACCCCTTCTAATATTTTGTAAAAATTTTTTCATGTGTTTAATTCTACTTAAACTATTCTAAGCCACAAAACTTGCTTTAAAATTATTCACATTTTCATCTCTCTGTTGCTTCTCATTCCTTCCTGTGTCACTGCTATTCCATTTGGGAAACTTTTTCTTCTACTAGAGGAATTCCCCTTAATATCTCCTTCAGTCTGTCCAGATAGGCACAAATTATTGCCCATCAAGTGTTGTTTGTCTAAAACTGACTTTTTCACTCTCATTTTTAGGTGTAAATGTCTATGTTGTGAGAACTTTTCTTTCAATATTTTCCTGATATAATTCCACTGTCCTCCAGCTTCTCCGTCTGTTGTGAAGTCAAATACCAGTCATGCTGTTCATTCTTTGCAGATTACATTTTTTTTTCCTTGATAGCATAAAATCTTACCTTAAAAGCTCTCCCCCCCACCATCTTTGGCAATTTTACTATGTTATTTCTGGGTATTTATTCTGCTTTCATTGCCCAGTAGTTCTTGAACCTGTAGGGTTTGTGGTATGGTTTAACATGCTATTGTTGTCTAGTTGGGGAAATTCTCAGTTATTATTTTTCCAAATATTGTTTCTGCCCATTCTGTCTTCTGTCCTACAGGAATCCTAAAAACACATTAGTTCTTCTTCCCATTGTGTTGTATATATTTCTTAAGTCTTTTTCTCCATTCTTTATTCTTTAGTCTGTGCTTTAGTCTAGCCATTTTTTTCTTCTAACTCCTAGTTTACTAAACTTTATTATCTTGCATCTAACCGCTGTTAAGCTTACACTTTTAGTTCTTAATTTCTGTATTTTTAATTGTAGATTTTTTTGTTTTGTTCCTTTTTAGTTGTTCTCAACAGAAAATTTCCATTTTGTTCCTTATGTTCACAAACAACACATTCCCCTTAGTATACCTAGTTATTTTGAGTAAATGTTAGAAATTACATTTGAAAAATGGTAAAAAT
Source organism: Cuniculus paca (assembly GCA_004365215.1). NCBI lineage: Eukaryota > Metazoa > Chordata > Mammalia > Rodentia > Cuniculidae > Cuniculus > Cuniculus paca. The sequence goes on along the minus strand of RJWT010036095.1, from coordinate 6,247 downwards.
CAGCTGAGGCTTTGAAAAATGGTATATTCTTCCAGAGAATATTCTTACTTCTAAGAAGGGCCATGGAACAAATATCAAAACCAGGGAATATTTAGAAAAACATCTCAGTAAAGAAGAAGATGAAGTCATGATTACAAAATAATTTTTTTTAAGAAGACAGATTTAGGGTGATACCTTATATGCTCTTTCAAGCAAAACTTTCTAAGGCTCTTAAAGGACAAAACTTCACAGACTTTCTATTTAACAACAGACATTCTACAAATGCTATGTTCTTCTGTGTTAGTCCCACAGGAAAGTAAAAAGAGACATATTTCAAAGACATCTATGAGTATGGCTTTTGTTTAATGAAATACCTTATGAACTGATGCACGGGAAAGTTTCCTGGCTCTTAAACTGTATCATCTGGTTTTGAAAAGGACAAGATAGTACAAAGCAAAAAGAAGCAGAAAATAGAGTGGCAACGATACTCAATTGTAAACACTGCTATTTCTTACGATGATTGAAGAGATCCAAGTGTTCAGAAGAAGTATGAATGAATATCCTTAGAAAACAAGTTAATATCATTTAAGAAACTGGAAACATATCGGATGCAATTTCAAACTTGCCTATAGACTAAAGACTGCTTTTTCCTCCTGTTTCCTATTTAAAAAATAAGAGTAATTATAGTGGTTATTTTGTGCTTTTTCATAGATTTCTATTTATGAGAGGCAGGAGACAGATAATGTATTTCCTTAGTTCCTAATTCCATGAACATACAGTTAAAGAATCATATCTAAGGACAACTTACCCACCTTAATCTAACTTAGAAGAGGTTCAGGCCCTCAAATGAACATCACAATAAGAAGACAGTTTGGAGGTTTAGAAGAAAGAGATGGGTATTTAACACATGGGAGGAATATAAATAATTTTTAACCAGAAGGAAGTTTTTTTTTTATTAAATCACAAATGTGATCATCTTCCCATAGAATGGTGGACACTATGTTCACTCCTTTTGAAGCTGGGCAAATTTATAACTATTTCCAAAAAATGATGGTAGATGTAACATTGTGTGACATCTGCAGAGAGACCAGAAAACGCTTCACTTCTCTCACCTTGTCTGTTGAGATACTCGCTCTGGGAGAAGCTGGCCGCCACAGGAGAGGTCTGACTACTCAGGGGAGGGGTGCATTGAGGTGGTCTGGTCAGCAGCCTTACCTAAGCTCCCAGCCAACATTCAACAAGAGCTCCTCTCTGGATCGATGTGCCATACTGCATGTCCAAACCAGGGGATCATTCAGACGAGTGTAAGATTAGCCAGCATCAGATTGCAGCCATAGGAGAAACTGTAGTATTCTTTCAGAGTTATTCCCGAGTGCCACAAACTAGGAACCAAAATAGGGAATGGATGTTGTAAGTCACTAGGTTTTTAGATCATTAGTTTAATTATAATAACCATTGCCTTAGGTATAGGGCTAGCAATCTGCATTTCAACAAACTCTGTTTGTATTTAAAAGTGATATATATATTTGTTTTTGTTTTTGTTCTGTTTTGTTTTGTTTTTACTATATGTTGTTACATACACTAACTTGAGTTTCTTCCACTTCTCACCACTGTAGTAGAGGTGACCAGAGAACAGAGAAATTCTACCAATCTCTGTTGCTCAAAGTAAAACACAGATATTCCAACACCTGAATGAGGAATAATTTTATGACTAATGGAGAAGACTACTCCAGACTAGCCTTTGCTTTTTGATTTAATATTTGGGGAAGAGATGGTTTTCTCTCACAGACTTGGCCCCATGCTGTGAGCTTAAAATATCTGGAACATAAAAATTTTACTTCATTCCTTTCTCACTCCTGCTGCTTCCTTGAACCAATGAGAGTGCATAGCACAAGATTTGAGACATTCATTATCCAGAAACACTGCTGTGCCTATCTCTTAAGAAAAGACATTGAGAAAACAATTTAGCATTAAAATGGTCTTCCAGATACATGAAAGGTTGAGTTATCTTAGTATTTGCATGCAGAAAACACAGTTTTTTAAATTCTGTGTAATCATATGTTAGTTATTTACAATCATGTGGATTGTGTGCTACAATCATTCATTAGTTCTTTTTAATGAACCTGAACACCTGGTAACTCTTCACTTCTTTTATTTGCTTTCCGCCAGTCATTAGAGATGTTAGGGATACACAGAAGCAAGAGAATGCATTTGCCAGTTAAAGAAAAAGAAATCATGCACAGGTGATGGCAAGGTTTGAGTTTTGCTCCTGTGCTCATTCAGCTCCATCCCTTCTGCTTTAGGAAGAAAATATTTTAAATATGGTAAGGGTCCTCTACACCTTCAATTTTCTGATTAAGTGCTGGTTTTATTGAATGATAAGAGAAGAAATAAAATCGAGAACTGGGTACTATCTTCCCTCTTCTGCAGAATATCTTTACAGTGAGTGATTTGCTCTATTTAACTTTGCATCTCTACAGACACATATGAGTACATCTACCAAGATACTTAGGTGCTCAGTAAACATCTTATGTTCCTTTAATAGCATTGATCATTTAGTTTAATAGTGCAGGTGTGGTTCTATATGTTTTCTTTCCTTTTCTTCATCTCCCAAGATATTTAGGTTTGTTATAGATGTGCAGTTAGGATGTAGAACTGGACACAGAAAAAAAGTACACATTAATAGAGTGTAAACATTTTAACCAGTCTTTATTTCTACCAATAATCTTTCACTATTTTATTGACCCCGGAAATAAACACTATAAGTAAAACAATTTTACTTATGTCACTATAAGTTACAGCATTGCAAATAAAATAATTACTTTAAAACTGCCTCTCCATGTTTACACCCATAGCTTAAGTATATCAGATCAGAATCAAATACTGGGTATTAACACCAACCATAGAATTTCTTTGAAAAAATCTTTATTATTGAATGTCCTATGTACTTAAAACCTAAAGTCAAGTAGGTGGTTTCACTAATTTAATATACAATATAAGGAAAGGAGACTTTCAGCTTTGAGGATTTTTTTTCCTGTCTATAACTTGTCATTTTTGTTTTAGTGAAAATATTTATCCAGTACTTTTCGTATCATGAAGTTATTTAATTTCCTTAATGGACTCCAAGTAACATCAAGAATCTGCCCACATATATGCAGGTATCAAGAATAAAATTTTTTGCTCTTCCTCCCTCCTGAGCTTTTTGGGCTGCACCTGTAAATATCTGTTTGGATTATGCACAAAAATAGAAAGGGAAAGTGACAGAATAATTATATTTTGCATAGACTAATTAAAACATTAGGCAGTAATTCCATTCAACAGAAAAAAGTATGGTATGTGAGAAGTGCCCATAAGATTATAAAGAACAGGAAATTCAACCAGTGATAAATAGTAACCACCTAATTTTGGGCCATTGGTATGTGAACATTGTACAATGGTAACATGGAGAAACTTCTTGAGTTGGAAGTCTGGATACCTGGTTCTACATAGGGCTTGTTGAGTGACCTTGTACAAAAACATTTCAACTCCTTAAACCTTGGACGCTATTGTGAAACTACCAATTGAGTGACATAATTTCTTCAGTGAATCTTTGTAATAGATTCCTAAGAAAAGAAAGTTTGACTGTATAGCTATTCTATTTGTAGGACATTTTATAAATAATTACAGAAAGCAAAGTAATCAGTTCAATTTGGATACCTAGATTGAGGCTGGCTGAAAATGAAGCCCAAAGGATGTAACTAAATAACAGATTGTAATGGGCAGTCATTTTCTATTTATCTCTCAATTAGTCCTGAATCTCTGTAGAAGCCAAGCTCACAGTAGAGATTAACATAGGGACATATGGCAAGCAGGTTGCTGTAGCAACTTCTATAGTTTTCTATCTCATTCATTTGTGCAGTAAAACTGATTAAAGCGTTCAAAAATACGTATTTAGAATGTGATTGATACTTGACTTCCAGTGAAAGTAATCTTACTGTGGGTCAATTGTGTAAAACAATGCATTTATAAAAGTGTATATTTATACCAAGGCAATAACATTTATATGTATTTTAAAACATCTACTTGCTTAACCATAATTATTCTTAAATATATTTTTGATTTATTAGCATATGTTTGTAGAACATAATATTTACATTCTTTATGTGGAGTTGGTACATGTACATAACAAATTTAAATTCCTGTTTTCATCCCCTTTCCCTATCCTCGCAAGCCTCCATCTCTCGATCCTTTTCCCCTTTGAGAAAGAACTGTCTTCCTACTTCCTGTTATCTTTTATTTTCTCTTTACTTATGCTACTTATGTATAAAAGAAACCATGTGATATTTAATTTGTGTGTCTTATTTATTTCACCTAACATTATGGCATCAAGATGCATCCATTTTACTACAAATAGCTCAAGTTTATCTTTATGGCATAGTAGTATTCCATTGTATATAAATACCACCTTTGCTTTATCCATTCATCTTTTGATGGACATAGAAGTCACTTCCAAAATTTAGTTATTATGAATTGTGCTGCTATAAACATGGATATGTATGTATCACTGTAATATGATGTCTTTAACTCTTTTGGGAAGATTACTGGGAGGGGAATATCTGGGTCAAATGGAATTTCTAATTTCAGTTTATATCTTCACAATGATTTCCATAGTTGTTGTACTAGTTTACATACCCACCAAAAATGTAGAGAAGTTCCTTTTTCCACACAGTCTTGTCTGCATTTGTTATTATTTGATTTCTTGGTGATGCCATTCTTTCTGGAGTAGTGTCATTTTAGGCTGTCTTTTCACTCTGTTGGTCGCTTCTTTTGTTGCATACTTTTTCATTGGGTATGATCCCATGTGTTGATTCTCAGAGCTCTTTCCTGTGCAACCTGAATTCTGTAATGAAAGTCCTTACCTACACCTATGACTTCTAAAGTTTTACCTATTTTGACTTCCAGCTGGTTAGGTGTTTCTGTCTTAATATTAAATTATTTGATCCATTTTGATTTTAGTTTAGTACATGGTGAATCTTAAATGTAATTGTATTCAGTTCTTCAATGTAATTATATTCAGTGTGTTCCAAGTAGGACGGAAATTCTACTGAGACAGGCCATGGTCATTTTGACCTTTGGAGCTATTCAGTACCTACAAAAATGCTTGACATGAATAAATGTATTGTAAGTCTTGGGAAGGATCAATTGTGAATTTTCTTTGATCTTCCAGTTGTTTACATTTATTAAAGTACTAAGAAATATGGCAAAAATCAGAGTTGGATATACACATGAAAATGAAATTTAAATGACCTCCACAATCAGCAGAAATAGGACTGTTAGTGCTCTCTCTCCCCACAGTGTTGGGGCCTTCATTCTGAGCTATGTCTCCAGCACTTTTTAATTTTTTTGTGTCTAGGTCTCACTAAGTTGCCCAGGCTGAGTTTAAATCCAAGATCCTGCTACCTCAGCCTCCTACAGTGCTGGGATTATGGTTAGCATTTTTATGAGTCTTTCTTGAAAACTTGTGTGGAAGTACCAGCATATGTGCACACATACACAACACATGTGCGTTTCTATATTTTCATACATATATGGTGATACTAACCAATGAATATTCTAATCAGAATGGCCCTAATCTGTTTGTACTTTGCATTTATGTCTTAGGACACTTTCTGATGGTCACAGAGATTTCAAATGCATGTATACTGTAATGTATTTAAACATTTCTGACTCTATTTTTCAAATCAACAGAAAAATGGGAACAACATTGCCCTAAATACCTTCATCTATTTATCATTATGAACATGAGAATAAATGTCTACTAATGAATATTTTTCATCAAAAGGATGAAAATTTAAAGCTGTATTTGATATTGCTAAATTATCCTCCAAAAGTGCTCCAATTTATATTATCTGAGGATGTCTCTTTCTTCTAGCTACATTAATTATGGCATTTATCAATGTTTAGAAAATTTTCTAGTCCTATACCATAAAAGGCTTTTAACTTGAAAACTTTTAAAAAAGTTCAATGAGTTGGTTTCTTGTTTTCTTTTTCTTCTCATTCTTCTTCATGGCTTCTTTCCTTGAGGGTTTATATGGATACGTATCAACTTGAGGTCCACTGTATCCTCGAATGTCTTAGGAAATGTTTCCTACACAGCACAACATTCTTTCCCCTATTTGCACACACAAGGTAACTTTTCTTATAGTCGACTGGCTAGGATTACAAGAGTTTCTTGTTGTTCACTTTCCCTGGGTGAATTTGCATTCAGAAACTAAAGTTACTGCTCTCA